>RJWH01003606.1:0-144122 GCA_004363575.1 Solenodon paradoxus
TATTTAGTTGTTCACACTGGTTGTTTCCCCCTAGACCCGAGATTCAAACCCAGAAATATGTAGCTTGCTCCTACAGAGGTAATTAACCTAGCCCCCAAGTCACCAGGGCTGTCCAGTGATGTTTTCTTTTGCTGTGGAGAAGCTTTTTAGTTTGATAGAGTCCCAGCTGTTTATTGTTTATGTCATTGTTTGTTTCTCAAAAATTGGCATTGAGTCCCAAAAGATCTCTCTAAGACTGATAAATTGAAATGTGTTTCCTATGTTGCCTTCAAGAACTTTATGGTTTTGGGTCTATGCCCAGGTCTCTTGTCCATTTTTAGTTAATTTTCGTGAATGGAATTAGAAAGAGATATAGCTCCATTCTTTTGCATGTTTCTGTCCAGTTATGCCAACATTTTTTAAAGACATTTTCCTTTCTAAGTTCTATGCTTCTGTCTCCTTTGTCATAGATTGACTGTATGTGAGTGGGTCAATTTCTGGTGATTCCGTTTATTCCACTGATCTGTACCTCTGTTATTATCCAAGTACCATACCGTTTTGGTCACCATCACTTTGTAGTATAGCTCAATGTCTAGGAGTATAATCCCGCCGAGACTCACTCTATTAAATTACACTGACTTTAGCTATTCAGGGTCTTTTGTTGTTCCATACAAGTTTTAAGAATTTTTTATTCTATTTTTGGAAATAAGCCCAGGGGATTTTAATGGGGATTGCATTAAATCTATATATTCTTGAGATAAGATGACCAGTTTAGTGATACTGATTCTTTCCAACAATGAGCTGGAGATGTCTTCCCCTCTCTTTGTATCCTCCTCTGTTTCTTTTAAGAAGGATTTATAGTTTTCATTGTACAGGATTTTTACCTCCTTTGTTAAGTATATTCCAAGATATTTGATTCTTTTTATTTCTGTTTTAAATGGTGTGGTTTTCTTGATTTTATTTTTTTCTACCTTGTTTGCATACCAAATGAAAAGGTTTTTCTGCATTGATTATATAACACACCACTTTATTGTTTTTAGGCAGTTTTTAGTGTTTTCAATGTATATATATAATCATGTCATCTGCAAATCATGATGGCTTTACCTCCTTTCCATTTGAATTGTTTTTCTTGCCTAATTGTTCTGGCTAAAACCTCCAGTTTGATATTAAATAGCAATGGTGAGAATGGACTTCATTGTCTTGTTCCTGGCCTTAGAGGAAATGCTTTCAATTTTTCATTATTGACTAAGTAGTTCCCTTTCGGTTTATCATATATGGCCTTTATTATGTTGAGGTATGTATCTTCTATCCCCAAATTTATGCAGGTTTTTTTTTTATCATAAATCAGTGTTGAATCTTGTCAAAAACTTTCTCTGTATCTGTTGAGATGACCATGTGGTTTCTCTCCTTACTTGTGTTGATATGTTTATTATATTAATAGATTTACATATATTGAACCTCCTTTCATCCCTGGGATAAGTCCCACTTGGTCAAGATGGGTGATCTTTGTGATAAAATGTTAGATTATGTTTGTTAAATTTTGTTAAGAATTTTTACATGTTTGTTCATTAGAGATACTGGTAGATAATTTTCTTTCTTGGCAACATCTCTATCAGCATTTTTGTGATTGTTCTGTTCAGGTTTTCCAATTCTTCTAGGCTCACTGTTGGTAGACTGTATTTTTCTTAAAATATGTACATGTCCTCATGGTTGTCCTATTTGTTGATATACAGCTGTTCACAGTAGTCTCATGATATTTTTGTATATCTGTGGTATCCATTGTAACTTCTGCACTTTCATTTCTGATTCTAGTTATGACAGTTTTCTATTTGTGAGTCTAGTCAAAGGTTTGCCAATTTTGTTTACCTTTTCAAAGAACCAATTTTTGTTTTGTTAATCTTTTGTATATTTTATTTTTGCTTTGTTTTTGTTTATTTCTGCTCAAATTTTTATTATTTCCTTTAGTGATTGTTGGCTTTAATTGCTTTTCTCTCTGTAGTTCATTTAAATGTAGGTTTAGATTGTTTATAATTTTTCTTATTTCTTGAATTAGACTGAATTACAATGAACTTACCTCTTAGTACTGTTGTTGCTGCATCCCATAGATTTTGGTAACTCGTGTCTTCATTCTCATTTGTCTCTAAGTATTTTTTTAAGTACCTCTTTGATTTCCTCTTTTACCAAAGAGTCATTCAGAAGCATATTGTCTAGTCGCCAATAATTTATGGTCTTCCAGCTTTATTTTTGTGGTTGATTTCTAGTTTTAAGCAATTTTAATGAGAAGATGCATGATATGATTTCAGTGTTTGTTAATTTGTTGAGAGATGTTTTATGTCCCAACATATGATCTATCCTTTAGAATATTCCATGCACAGTTGAGAAGAAAGTGAACTCTATCGTTGTTGGATAAAATCTTCAGTATATCTATATTAAACTTAACTGTTCCAAATAGTCATTTAAGGTGGCTGTTTCCCTGTTAATTTTCTGCCTGTTTGATCTGTCTATTGTACGTGGAGTATTGAAATCTCCTGCTATTATTGTATTGCTGCTGATGTTTCCCATCAGTTCTAATAATACTTGCTTAATATATTTTGATGCTCCTTCATTTGTTGTATATATGTTAATAAATATTATGTATACTAGCTGTATTGACCTCTTAATATAATGTCTATATCTGTCTATTTTATGCTTTTTTTTTTGTTGGAAGTCTGTTTTAGCCAATATAAATATGGCTGTTCCTACATTTTTGTGATTGTCATTTGACTCTAGGATTGTCTTCCAACAACTCACTTTGAGTCTTTGTGTATCTTTTGAAAGGAGAGAGTTTTCTTAGTTCAGCAGAAGGTTGGGCTATGCTTTTTAATCCATTTGGCCATTCTGTGTCATTTGGTGATTACAATCCATTAACATTTAGGGTGATTTTTTTATATGTAGCTGTTATTTGTGACTTCTTAATTTATCTTCTGTGTGTTGTTCTGTGTGTTTGTCTTCTGTTCAGTTGTTTGTTCTTCTCTTTTCTTCTTAGGTGGGTTGTAAGTATTTATATTTTTATTGGTTCATTTTGTTTTCTTCTTTGCTTTTTCCTTAGAAATAAGTTTTGAGGTTACCCTGAAGTTAGCATTAAGAATTCTGTTTATTTCCTATTTTTATTTGAAAAAAGATTAGTTTTAAACTCATTCTAACCATCCACATTTTTATCATCTTCTCCTCCTCACTTTTTATATTTTGCTGTTGTACTGCTTTAAGTTGTGTTTTTTTATAGAGCATCCTTAATATTTTTTGTAGAGTTGATTTTGTGATGATGAATTCCCTTAAATTCTGCTTATTTAAAAAGCATTTTTTAAAATCATTCCTTCATTTCTAATGATAATCTCACAGACTGTAGTACCCTTAGTTGAAAATCCTTTTGTTTTAGCACTTCATATGTATCATGCCATTCCTTCTGGCCTGTAGAATTTAATTTGAGAAATCTTCTCACAATCTTATGGGGACTCCTTTGTATGTGACTCATTTTTCTCCAGTTGCTTTTACAGTTCTCTATCTTTTATTTTTTGCATTTTGGTAACAAATATGTCTTAGTAGTTCTGTTTGGGTTTCTTTTGTTTGGAAATCTTTGTGTTTCCTGGTTCTAGAGGAGTGCTTCATCAAATTATGGAAATTCTTCAGATACTGTTATTTCTTCAGATACAGTTCCTGCCTCCTTTTCAGTATCTTTTGCTTTTGGGACCCCATGATATAAATGTCCTTCCTTGTAATGTTATCCCATAGATCATGGATACTGTCTACATTTATTTTTATTCTTTTTATTTTGGTGGTTGGTTTGAGTACATACCTCTGCCCCATCTTCTAGCTCACTGATTCTATTGGAGGCTTCATCCATTCTGATCTTGAATCCCTCTATTGACTTCTTTAATTCAACTATTGTTTTTTTGACACCTTGCTCACTTCTCTCTCATTTTTCTCTTTTTATTCCTCTATTTTTTCTTGATTTACATGAGTATGTTTATCACTGTTGCCCTAAATTCATCCTCAAATAGTTTGCATGTGTCTGTTGTGTTCAGATTTTCACCTGGGATTTTACTTGGATTCATTATTTCACACAAATTTCTGAGTCTTTGCTCTATTTTCCATTCTGTTTGTTTCTGTGGGTTCAGTTTCTCTGCAGTGGTGACCTTGTTTAGTGTATTGATTTACACCAGAGAAGCCAGATCTTGGTTTGAACACTGGAAATTCTTGATTTTCGTGGTGTCACTACTGGTTGGATTTGTTGAGTCCTTAGGTGAACCCTACATTGCGACCCAAGGGTTCATCCTATGGGATTTGAATTTGTGGGGGGTGCTGAGCCTTCTTCCAGTGTCCCACCTCCGGGCAGTAATGACCACCTTGTCTTTGATCCACAGTCAGGAATCAGGTTGCAGTTCAGTCTCCACTTCCAGGATGGCACTAGAATTGGAGTTTGCTCCCTTCTGGGAAACTTTCTTCTTCTTTAAGCCTGGGGGCAGAATTTCCAGTGGATGATTCCTGCAGCTCTGGTGCAGTGTGGTGAGAGGGGTGAGGATGGGGTATTTCCCTAACTGCCTTCTGGTTATAGTGGCACCCTGTGCAATTTTCCTTCAGGAGCTGTTGCTCAGTTCCACCAGTTTGCTGGTTCTCCTTCTGCCCTGTGCTAAAGACTCTCTCCCCAGGCTCTCTGTCCCAGTCCTGTGAGGTGGGCTCTCTGCCATCAGAATGATTTTCCTGTAGACTGGTTCATCCCGAGTATCCTACCCCTCCACTGCAGCCTGAATCCCAAAACTGCATTGTAGCTCTGAAACCTGACATTGTTGCCTAATGTCTTTTGTGGTGATTTCTGTTGTCTCTGTAGCCTCTGATTCTGCTTTTCCTTTGTGTTTATATCTGAAAAAAAATAGATGAATTCCCAGTTACTCTGTGGGCAGGAGGTGAGACTCACTGCTACCAGGTTGCCATCTTGACTCCATTCCTGAGGGGAATTCTTATCCCCTTATGTGAGGTCTACTGATTTGTTCCATCAAGAGCCCATCATTTCTTTCTCTTCTGTTTAATAGATTTTGAGCTGCAAAACAAAGGGCGTTAAGCATTTGTTTAAAGTATAGTCATATATACAGTTGCTATATTTTTTCCATTATCTTTCTAAGAATTTTTTTCAAGATTTATATTAACATAGTGAATGGTTTACCAGGAGTTGTGCACTGTAAAATCAGTGACAAATGGGGGCTAGTTCCTGGAAATTTCCTTCTCAAATAATATCCCTTGTTGTAGATGTCACCTGAAAAATAAGAATCAAAGCTACTGGAACACTACGAGAATTCCACTGAGTCAGTAACAATTGATACAATGCATTATCATGTCATAATACCAAAATGTCTCCCAAAGCAGTGCCACTCAGGTTTGAAGAATTCCTTTTGACCTCCTCAGTTTCCAAAGATAGGAATATCTTGGAGAGCATATGACTCCACTCTTTTGAATATCCTGTATAATTGTGTTAAGAGATAGTACTTTCTTAATCTTTATCTTCTTTCTAGGCACCAATATATATCTCCCTCCTTGTGTACCCCACTCTTTATTCCTTTGACTTCAGCTACTCTTTTTCCCTTTCTCTTTATATGTGTCATTTATTTAAACCTAATTTTCCCACCTTTGAAAGTAACATATATTCTGTCAAGGTGGTAGTCCACATTGCTGACTGTAATACCAGTCTAATAGGTGCTTCCTGCTCATTCACTCCCAGTCATACAGAGTAGGGTTTATATAGGTGCAGAACTAGTAGACTGTCTCAACCATTTTGAAATATAGTTGTGTTCACAGTTAATCCCAATTTTGCAATAAGGTAACAATAAGGGAAACATTTTGGTGATGCAAAATGATAATAAATTGTATCAATTGTTAATGGCTGAGTTCAATTCTAGTAGTGTTCTAGTTACCTTTGACTCTTACTTTTCATTAGTACCTTGAGAATTTTTGCACTAAGCCCTAAAAGTTTCTTGCTTAGGAATTATCCCTGCTTCTGGCACCTGCTGCTGTTAACTTGATCCTAGGACCACTAATATGTAGGGGGAAAGAATCTTGAACTAATTGGGGAAAAAAATGTATACGGTTGTACTAGCATCCTCTCCCAACTCCTCTCCCCAGAGCTACATGAAAAGTGGAGTGGAGACTTTTCCATATGCTCCTCATGCTGAATGTGAGCCCATACTGGTGAGGCATTTAAATTTAAGTAAGACTGTTATCTTTTCCCATCTTAAACAACAAATACTTTAATTGACCATTCCATTTCTCTATCAAACAACTACTCTGAGGATGATAAATAGTAATATGACGTATAAATAAATGTGATAGATCTCTTTGCCCATTATTGGACACTATAGGCTAAAAAGTATGTTTCTTTATTAGAAGAAATATAATTTGGCAGTCAGAATTAGTAGGTACCTTCAGTTCCTGTCCATTTGTATTATTTTGAGCATTTGAGTTATGAACTGAATTCATATGTTGAAGCCCTAACTCCGTAGGAACTTTAAGGAGCTAATAAAGGTTAAATTAGGTCATAAAGGTGAGGTCCTAATCCAGTTTGACTTTGTCCTTATAAGAGACAGACACTACAGAATTCTCTCTGTTTCTCTTCCTCCTTGATTTCCTCCATGCACAAAAAAAGGAAAGTCCATGAAAGTATATCGTGCCATCTACGAGCCGTCTACAAGCCTTCAAGTGAAGCCTCACTAGAAACCAAACCTGCTGGCACCTCAGACTTAGACTTTAACCTCCATATCCATGAGACATTAAATACTGTTAAAGCTTTTTGTTGTAGCAAGCCAAGAAAAAGCATAAAATTTGCACCTATCAGCAGGTATGCAAAGCACAGCCTACATCAAAGGCCTACTTATTGTATTGAGCTGTTTGTAGCTTTCCAGGATTACTGGTGAGGACCAGTGACATCTATGGGAAAACTATGTTCAGGACCTTCCTCTGGATGCACCATATAGCTTTGTACAGCTTTTATCTCTTGCTGGTATAATGGAATTCTCCTGGTGGGCATACATATGTTCTACTTCAATGTACCTTTTACTTTCCCATAGTGATAACATCAAGATTGTTCACCATACAGGCATGCCTTTATTAAATCCAGTATTCCATTGCCCATATGACTGACCAGTTTTTTATAGTTAATCAAGATTTGGTAATGTGCTGCTCATGTGATAATAGGATCTGGAAGCTCCTTATATGTTTCAAAAGTCAGCACTAGAGGATTTTACTCATAAATTCTAGGGGCACCACCTTGCTTTCTTCTAGTAGTGTGCCCCTGTAAATATCGTTTTCGATTTATTATGGAACTCTTTTTGGCAAGATATTATGGGTAAAACAGTCACTCTTCTTAGGTAAGCAAACAACTTGATTATATCTACTCCACCAAGCCAGGTGTCACTTAAGGAAAACAAGCAGTCTGTTTGAGTCATATGTAGTCATCTGTGATGGTCAATAATATACTGTATTACCTGCATTAATCAACCAAAATATACTCCTTCATTCTACTACATTTAATATCATGAAGACAACTACTAAGTTAGTCACTCTCACAATCCACTTTGGTAAGGATTCTTCAGTAATAATCCACAAAATGAGACAAATCCATCACACTATATCCCCTGGTTTCACTAATTCCTTGGTTTAGTGCCCTCGCTACAAAGACGATCTTTTTAGTGAACAGAGAGTATGTAGGTGTTGGGTAGAATTCCAGTATAATTTTTCCTTTGGGTGCAGCCTTAAAGTTAGTTGCTATAACTTAGACTGACTGAAATCTGAGATTTCACAATGCCAGTATATGCTTTAATATTCTTTAACTTTAACTATTACATATAAAAATAACCAAGGCATTGTCTATCCAGCATGATTCTCATTATTTTTCATGTCCATGTATATCCAGTGAATCTACTTGAGAAATGGCTCTATCATTTCTAAATTCCACTAGTAATTTTTACTCTAGTAACTGATTGCAGTACATCTGCTGTGAGGCTGCATGGATGAAATAGTAGTCATCAGGTATGAGAGGTGGGTCAGCTCCCACTCCATTATCTTTCATGCTTTCAAACACTGTTATCACCATATTCGAAGGAGCCGTTCTACTGAGTCTGACATCTAATTCTGCTTGTACCAAGAGTCCCTGAAACCACCTTCATGCTCAGTAATTATCTAGAAAGAATCAAAATCAGAAGATTTCTACTCCTAGTTACAATATTACAGTCTTCAATACAGATTCAAGTTATTCAGAAAAAGATACATTGGACAAAGTCTAGAAGAAACTGGACATAAGCTCCCAGGTGTACTTTCACAGTGGTCATAGAGATATGCATAATTTTCCCAGCAATGAAGTGAAATGTTGCAAATCACTGAAGCTCAAATGAACATTTATGTCCAGAGATGTTACTGGGTATCAATTATGTTTGTATAGATTCTTCTGCATGACTGACTTTAGCTACTCAGATTCCAGACCTCAGAGCAAACACAGACATTAACCATAAATCACACTTGTTAGCATAAATTATCTAATCACATGGATGACATAGATCTCAGGACCTTGGGCATACAAAATCAAATATTCACCATAAATTACCTTTATTAGTGTAAAGTATTGGACCAAGCTGTGTGGACCATTATCCAAAGCCTCAGATATACCAGCACATTCTTATCAAAAAGAATATTCCAGGGACTAAAACTCATCTCCAAGCAATAAGTTAAGGACTAGACATGAGATAAACTTTTCTTCTTTCTTGGGAATGTGCAGGCCTTGATCAACCTAAGACTATGTTGATAACCCTTATGCACACCTTTTATTTTTTTATTCCTAGCTTCTTGTTTTGTTTTGTTTTTTATACTGAAAGTGTACTGGAATTTGTGCTTTTTCTTCATTGGTCAAGATAATGTGCTTTCTATTCTCTCTTGTATCAACGTAGTAAGTTATAGTGATTAATTTCCATATATTAAGACCCCCCGACATTCTTCTTGGCGTTGGTGTGTAGTTCTTTTTTTGTATGGTGCTGGGTTTGGTTTGCTAGTATTTTGCTGAAGTTTTTGGATATAAATTTATTAATTACCTATGTCTTCAATTTTCTTGTGATGTGTTTGTAAAATTTCAGTATCAGGTAATATTGATCTCAGAGAATGTTAAAAAGTATTCCCTTCTATTGTTTGGAAGAGTTTAAGAAGTACTAGCATTGATCTTTTTAAACATTTGTTGGCTTTTAGCAGTAAGCATGGCTTACCTTTGACTTTTTATTATTGATTCAGTCTAAGTTTTTATAGGTTTATTCATATTTACTATCTTTTCTTGAATCAGTTTTAATAGTCCGTGCCTTTTAGAAATTTATTCATTTTTTCTAAGTAATCTAAAATTTTGAATATAATTTTCAAGTATCCTCTTAAAATTATTTCTATTTATGCAAAATAATTAGTACTAGCCCTACTTTTATTCCTGGTTTCAGTTATTTGAGTATTATCTTTTTTTTCTTGGTCATTCTAACTTAAGGTTTGCCAATTAAGTTGATATTCTTAAAGTATGAAGTTTTGGTTTTGTTTGTTCTTATTTGTCTACTTTCTATTCCAGGTATTTCCACTCTAAAGTTTATCATTCCCTTTCTTCTATTTTTTTGGGGAGTTATAGTTCTTCTTTTCCTAATTTCAGAAAGTGAAAGTTTAGGTTACTGATTTCTGATTTTTTTCTTTATTAATGTAGGTGTTTATAGTTATAATTTTCCATCTTAGTACTGATTTTTCTACATTCCATTAGACAGGTTATATTTTTGTTTTCATTTATCTAAAACTGTTTTAGCTTATCTTGTAGTTTATTATTAATCTATTAGTTATTAGAGATTGAATTACTTAATTGCCACATCTATGTGAATTTTCCAGGTTTTTCTTGTACTGATTTCTAATTTCACTGGGATAAGAGAAAATGCTTTTTATGATTTCAGTCTTCTAAATGTATTTATATTTGTTTTGTGACCTAATATATGCTCTATGTGCTCTTGATAAGAAAGTAGATTCTTGTATTTTAGAGTATTCAATATATGTTTCTTAGGTCTACCAGGTTTATTGTTAGTTTAGTCTTTTATTTTCTATTCTAATGTCTGGTTGGTCTGTTCACTATTAAAATTGAGTTACGTAAGCTTCCATCTGTTATAGTTGAACTATTTCTCCCCTCAGTTCTGTCATTATTTGATTTATATATTTGGAGGTGCTATTGTTAGGTATGTATCTTTTTAGTTGATTACCCTTTTATCATGAGAGTATGTCCATCTTTGTCTCCTTAATTAACTTTGTGTTTAATTCTAATTTTTCTGATAATAGCCATCACAGCTTTATTTTAGTTACTATTTGTACAGATTTTTTTCTCTACTTTCCATTTCAATCTCTATGTCTTTGCATTAAAGTGAATCACTTATAGATATCATATAGTTGGATTATACTTAACCCATTCTGTTAATCTCTATAGTTACTAATAAGGCAGTACTTACTTCTGTAATTTTGCTATTTGTTATTTATATCTTATATTTTTTTAATTTCCTCAATTTATCCATTGCTACTTTTTTGTGTATGATTTCTAGTGAACTGATTTATTTCCCCTTTTTCTCTTTTGCTAAATAGTTTTATTATTTTCTTAGTAATTTCCCTGATTACAATTTAAATCTTAACTTACAACAATTTAGTTCAGATTTATGCCAACTTAGTTTCAGTAGTATTCAAAAACTTTGCTGATGTATAGTTCTACCACACTTACACTGTCATTGACAGAGATTATATCTTAGAACACTGTGTAGCTATCAACATAGATTTATTATTATTGTTTTATATAGTTGTCTTGTAAATCAAATATGAAAAAGAGAATTACAAACTAAAAATATATTAATACTGACTTTCATTTTTACCTATGTTATTCCTTTCTGTTGCTTTTTTATTTTCATGTGGATTAAAGCCTAGTATTCCCTCATTTCAGTCTGAATTATTCTCAGCAATTATTGAAGAGCAGATCTATTAACAAACTCAATTTTTTAATCTAAGGAAGTCTTAACTTTTCTTCATTTTTGAAAGATAATTCTTATAGATATAAAATTCTGAGGGGTGGGATCAAAGTATATTAAAATTCCAAAACTCAATTGAGATTCAGTTTTTGTTTTATTTCCTTGATTTGATGGTTTCAAACTTTTGTTTCATTTCTACATTTCAAAAAAGTTTGTTTCCGACAGTTTTGCCAGTTTCTTTGTTGTTTTTCCAGAAAAACAGACTTTTAGAGTTTCCTACTTAACCACTTTTGTTGAGGTTATCTCTTTCTTTCCTACTGTGAGATATATTTTTCCACAGGTGATTGATTCTTTGAATTATATGAATCCTCATTTTCTGCCTTTGTTGTCATGGAAGATGATCAAGACTGAGATAAATGAAGCTTGACTAATACTGGACTTGCTGGGCAGAGAAACATGCTAAAACATAGAATACAGCTAAGTAATATGACGAGCTGTACCAGTGTCCAAGTCAGGAAAAGACAAATAGATTCAGTTGCTCACACAAATCGGTGTCAGAGACTACACACTGAACTTGGATATGTTTTATTCAAACATGGGTACCAGTGACTGCAATATCAAAGACATGCCAATACAGTGGAAAATTCCTGATGGTGGAATAAGATTGATGCAGGTTACTTAGAAATCAATACAGGTAACTAAATAAGGATAGCAGAAGTTGGGAGAATATAAAACAAAATAAGTTCTAGAGTAAAATATAGGTCAACTAAGAGTTTAGGAGTAGATCATGAAATAATTGAGTAATAATGACTTTTTTATTTCTCTAGTTTTCAATCATTTATTCACCATTCATCAATTAATTGAATAAGAACTATTTACTGAGTCTTCGCTAGAGCCTGCCCTAAGAACTATATATATTGTAATAAACACAGTAATTGTAATAATACATTAATAAAACTTTCAGTCTGGTAGAGAAAGCATGTATTACACAAATAAGCATAACATGTATAGTTATTAGTTATAATAAGTATGAAGGGACATAATAAAATGAGGAAGAAACATAGGTAGGCCAAATTTGGACTAAAAGTAGAGAATGCTTAGGGAAGAGGAAGCTCATTCTTAAAAGAGGAAGAAGGTTTGTCTGGTTTGTCTGGATGAAGAGCATTCCAACCTGAAGCCTTGGTATGTGTTCCAACTGCTTGATGTTGGCATGTGCTCAATAGCTTACAAGAGAGAGAAAAAAATCAGAGCTGCTTTCAGGTAAGAGTTGCTATTGTAGATAGACTTCACTAAGTGAATGATGTAAGACAATAAAATAGAAGCCAAATTTGGGTAATTAATAGTGGGTATCTATGAAAGGTAAGTCATGACCCACATTTCTTAGGAATACTTGGGGATCATTCTGAATACCTGCAATATTAAACCTCATTGACAGAGCTAATGCAGCCTTAGTGTCCTTAACAATTTTTTTTAACAATTTTTTTACTCATTTTCTGCTCTCATTTTTCTTAGGGACTGTTCTAAGCCATTACCATTCTTTGTCTCTGTAAACTCTCACATCCTCATAACTTAGCAAATTTCATTTTTATTGTCTCTAAGTAAATTTGACATATCTGTCAGGAGCCATTTCAAACACACACTTAGAAATTTCTTTCACAAACATCACATTTCTCAATACTTTTCTCTTTCTTAAGACTAGAAATGTAATTAGGTCCCTTTCTATTCAGAACAACTCTTCTATCTTTTCTTTTAATGATACCCCTTCCCATTATCCTAGGGACTGTGGTGAATCAATTATACCTCCATCTTGCACATCTCATACTCTCTTTCTGATGCTTTCCTCTCTGAGAAGTTACTAAGCCATTTCCATTTATAAAAAGTTCACCTTTGATCTACTATTGCCCTTTGTCTTTTGAGTCAAATTTCATACTTATTGTGATTACAAAAACATACACATATATGTGTGTGTTTATTGTAAACTGTATGAAAGTCCAAAAGTTACACAAAAGGGAAAGTAAAATTACCTCCATTTATTCTTTTATTCAGTTTCCTAAAACAGTAGACTTTTTTTGTCACTTACATGCTTTCAAAAGTATATCTTTGTTATTGTTTATTTAATATTTACTAGGGACCCAGTCTATGCAGAATCAAGGTGGAATATTCTTTTTCTTATTTTCTAATCTTCCTGTTTTTTTTCGATCTTGAAATTACATTCTATGACTGAAATCAATGATAGGACCCATACTGAAAGGGCCTGTCATGGTTCATGAAAGAAAAATAATTTTGAGGGGATCTACTTAGTAGCAGCAAGCATCAATAAAATTCTGTGTCACTACCAATAAAGGGCTCTGACATAAATTGTGAAATTTAGAAGGTTCGTCCTTTCTCACCTTCCTTCACCTTTTAATATTCCACCCCCTAGAGTAGCACCAGCCCCTTTCCAGAATCTAGGCTTTAATATAATGCAGACTTCATCTGCTCCAGCTGAGAGTACTGTACTGATAACTGTGGGAATCGACCTTTTCTTATCTCTTCAGCCCAGGCAACATGTGTATGTTCCATGATTCCATTTCTTAGTACCGTGTTAGTGAAGCATAAACATTCATCAAAAATTAAAAAACAAATACAGTGAGTGTTTTTTACTGTGTTTAATTTTATGCCTTTTCTGGGATCCACAATGATCAAACTCAAATACTCAGTAATTTGTTCATGTCTTTGGAAATTCCCTAAACACACACACACACACACACACACACACACACACACACACACACACACATTTTAATGAGGGAAAATTTTATCTGGTAATTTCTTATTGATGACATTCTTACAGCATGGGTTTCTAGTATATGCCTTGAGGCAACTAGTTAATCATTAAAAAGAAATGGAGCATTTTAAAATCTACTTACTACTACTCTATTGCCAAGAGCATCATTTCATGTGGACTGCTTATATTTGAGCTAGTTCAAAAAAGGGTTTGCTAGTGGGTATAGTCAATCCCAGATCCACTCCATTACCTGAATGTAGCTTCACATGCCATGTCCACTAAACTATGTCTCCTCACTTAGATAGACCAGCAGTGGGTGATCAGTAATAAATACCCTTACATATTAAAATATTCATCCTACTACTTTTACAGCAGCCAGTTACTAAATCATTTAAATTCCATGTTTGGGATCAGTTAATCAAGAATTCATGACTTTTCACAGGTTGAATAAGGGAGGCCAGTCCTTATACTTGTACCATATGAGGGACTAAAACAAGAAAATGCTCCTGGTGTACAGCCTGATTTTTCAAAACAGGAGTTTATATTAAGGTCATTAAGCCAGTCTAAAGGGAGGCATGTCTTTCAGATAAATGATGGATCTAGAGATTAAAGTGAACAATTCAGGGCAGGTAGCTCTTAAGAGTTGGTGTCGTTGTCGTCCACATTGCTGCGCAGATAGCAGGAACTGCAGTCTAGCTTAGAGTCTGGACCAGACTATCTGGCCCAGACTGTTAAGAACAAGGCAGGCCCTCAGTCTGAAGACAGCTTAAGCAACAGGAAAATCAGAAATATATGCCATGGAGGGTAAAAGCTACTGAACAGATGTTTCAAAATATCCTGTACAATTAAGCTTAATTAAACCAACAAATATTTACTGAGCCCGTAGAGTAGAAGAAATAGCTAGACTGGGGGTTAAAAAAAGAGTTCTATAGAGTCTTTAGTCTTTATATTAATCAAAATTAGGAAAAACAAGACAAACAACAAAAAAATGTTAAATAACACAAAAATTTCACTTATTAAGGCAAAGTGTTAAGAGATGTTACAAGCTAATGCATGATTAAAACGCTTGATTGTGAATCAAAATGAAATTTTCAGACTAAACTGTTAAATTGCTTGTTAAAATTATTACTAATGTTAAGTAGGAGAAATAATACATTGATTATTAAAGTGATTTTGGTGTATGTTACTAGGTAACTTGGCATGCATTTTCTAGCAAATTTTTTTTTATCAGATGTCTGATGAATTTCCTAATTCTTCCTTCCTTCCTTTCGCCATTACTTTTATCCAAAGTTTTTCTGAACTAGGTCACAATGAGAACCTCTTACCTGTTAGGCTATTCCCCAGGACTGGCAACAGACACGTGACACCTGGGCTTTGTCAGTCAGGTTTATCAAGGGATGTTTCCTAGCAGACTTAATGTAAGGCTCACTTTGCTTGAGTATCCATGACAACATCCCAGGCAGGGGATGTTTCATCATTTATTCAGTTGCTATATTTCCATAATTCCCAGTGACTTAAGTGAATGATTTCCCCATTTGTTTGGTTACAAGTCTCTTTTTTGCTTACATATAGTCCTTATTTCTGCGATGAATTGGTTTGTTCCTGTCATATCAGTGGGCTAGATTCCACAGTGTTGAGAGTGAAATGATTGTTCTTATGGATAACATAGACATTAGGATTTTTCTCCCTCTCTGCTTTCATTCTTTCCTCCTTTTCTCAAACCTCTAAAGAGAAACTGAGCTAATAGCCATGCAACTACTAGTTAATGTGTCAGATTCTCAGTTATACCCCTGTAATAAATACACACGGGCAGTGGTTATGGAGGAAGTACATAATTTCCTTCCCGTTTTTCCTTCCATGTGTAGTTATGATAATATATAACTGTTTTGTGAATATGGAATTTTAATGAATTTTAATATGCAGAATCTTTTTTTGAGAGTTTTTAAATCATTCTTTTAATTACTGAGATCAGCTTGAAGCAAAGGACTTGGAAAGCTTTGTCAGAGCGGAAAAAAATTAGTATTCTACAAAAAAAGTAAAGTGTTTTGACTTTATTTTTCTTCTGTTAAGCTCATGGTAGTATTATGCTAGCAGTTACCGTATTTCAAGTCAAAACTTTAAGAATAATTAAATATCATCTAATCAACAGCATTGTGTGTTTCTCTAAGAAAGATTTAAAGCCCAGGTGAAGGGGAAAAAATGTTGAGTCATTCTGAAAATCTCAGAAGATCAGTCCTTATATGAAAAAACTTGATGAGATCAGAATAGGCCATTTTCTTTTCATCTAGACCATTTTTTCTAGTATTGAGCTTGAATAAAGCTAATTTGGTTTGAAGAGGTCACTTTCTGATTGTTCAATGAGATATTTTATAAGGTCTTCATGAGACTATCTCTCTTGGAATCAAAATTAGGGGAATTTTGAACTTCCAAATACTAACTTCAGGGTCATAAAACACATTTTTAAACAAATGATGTCATCTAGCTATGTGGTCAGTCTCCTTTCATAGATTCTTTCTTCATTATAGTGTTGTCTTCATCAACATTCATTCCTTTATGTAAGAACATGTTTATACACTGGGAATGATTTCACTCACCAGGAAGTTTTGTCAATCATTCCTAATATAGAACATTTCCCTGAAGATGTACTATTCACTTTTTCCTTGAAGCAAGAAAACAAATGAGAATCCAGAGATGCATAATTGATTGTTTTATTATTAAGTTGAAGAAAAATTCTTTGAGTCATACTCTTGTATTGTGCATGTAATTTCCTGATGTCATAAAAATTTCCCTTCAAGGTGTATACTCAGTTTAATAGGTCATTAAGTCTCTCTCATTTTGATCAACCTTTATCCCCTCTCATCTATTGCTTTATGTTGTGAATTTGGAAGATATTTTGAGTATTGCTTGAATCAAAGTAATCAGTATTGCTGTATTTTAAGTGATTTTATACTTTTTTAAAAATTTATTTGTATTAACAATTAGCATTAGTGGCAGTGAAATTCTGTCACTTGCTAGTTATATAACTTTTAATAAGTCACTTAACCTTCATAAACCTCACTGTCCTCATTTCCAAAATTAAGTGTGACCATGACAGTAATGTAGGAGACATGCACCTCACAGAAGTAACTCCTCAAAGAAACTTTGGAACTAAAAATGATGGTACAGTAGGGTAGAGTTGTGGGGCATGTTGGAATTAGGGGGAAAAATAGACACTAGGGTAGATTATTGATGTGTGGTGAGAGAGAGTGAGAGGGACACCCTATTACATGCAGGGTCCCTCTAGAGGACAGCTATTTGGCCAGGATCACATGGCAAGTTTAGTGGAAAACAGCTAAAGAAAATGTTGACTGATGTTTTAAGGTTATAGGAGGAAGAACCCACTGTTAAAATGGTTTCTTTTATATACCTGGGGTAAGGGCCTCCCATTGGGACATACCTAAGGGCCTTGCAGCTCTCCTGAGAGTTGAGAGAGCTTATGAGGTTGATTGGAATTCTCATGAGAGCTGGAGTTCTCATGATTGTTTCCTGGAGTTGGGGAGTGGGTGGGGGATCTAGGGAGTGTGTCTCTAGACACAGTTTGCTAGGGAGGGGTCTTTTCCCTGTTTTAGTAGTCCTAGGTTTTGCCAGTTAGGTTTTTCTTTATTTTTTTTTTCTTTAGGGTCCCTGCTTACCCATCCCTCATCAGTTAAAATCAAAAGGCTTTGGAACAGGGAGAAGTTAGAACTTTGACTATGATTGTTTTTGATAGTGTTTCAAACTCTGTGTATTCTAAATATAGTAGTCCCCCCTTATTGAGTTTTCTTCCCAAGGTTTCAGTTAACTGCAGTCAACTATGGTCAGAAAATATTACATAAAATAAAATATTAGAGAATCCATAGTAGCATAGCTTTTTATTATAGTATGTTGTTATGATTAATCTGTTTTAGTACTAGTTACAATTGTTAATCTTTTATTGTGCCTAATATATAAATTAAACTTTTTCATAGTTATTATAGGAAAATAACATTATGTATAGGGTATAGTGCTATCTGTGATTTTAGAGATCTACTGAAAGTCTTAAGCTATATCCCTGTGAATGAGGGAGCATATAAATCCAAGTGTATAGCAGTTTTGTGAACAAAATCCTAAAGAACCACTGAGGCAGGGTCCAAGAAATTGTGCAAAATCCAGGGAACTCCAGGGACTAAGAGGTGATTCAAACAGCAAAGACTTTGCTTCTTTTGATGTTGCTATCTGGACTTTGCTTATAGGCTGAAGAGGAGGGGGAATTGAGACGAAATAAAAAACCACTAGCAACCCAAACTATGGGCCAAACTGAAATAAAAATATAGTTCTTTTCCTGCATATACAGTAGCATCACAAGGCAGCACAGGGTGCTCTGTGCAGCAGCCAAAAGACCACGCACAACAGCCTGCAAGTCTGTGGGAGTCATCATGACTCTCCCAAGTGGGCTGGAAGGCTGAACAAAAGTGTGATTAAGTAGTCAACTCTTGCTCCCCCTTCTTGTCTGCAGCGAACATCCAGCTAACTGACCAATACCTCTTTGTACCCAGTAGTTGCCATTCTCTCAGGCTACCCAGAACTCTAACTACTCAAGTCACTAGAGGAGAAGCAGTGGTTTGATTTTTTTGGTACTCTTAAAAAACTGAAATTCAAGGAAATTGGAGAGCCTAGGTAATTCTATAATAACAATCTGTAACAGTATCTTCCATATTCGGGCTCTAGTCTCCACCTGACAAGTCCAATCTGTCAATCTACCTTCCTACAGTAATTTACTTCCTGTGATTTTCCTAATTTATCTCCCATTATATTGAGTCCTTAGGTTATGGGGAGTCAAGTACTGAGACCTGCTTTTCAAAGTGGAACAAGCAAACTGTCCCAACTAATCACTTGTACCTGGTCAAAACTGACTTTATTGAATTAATCTACCAATTTAATATTCCCAACTATTTCATTGAAAAAATGCTCTATACTTTCTTAGAATTCATCAGTGACCCTGGAGATAGAATTTAGGAGTTAGATGGGAGAAATATCCAGATTGAGACCATATTAATTTTGTATTCCCAACTATGAATCAAACCGTTCTTAATAAAGCAAACATTTCTTCTTTACCCAGTCCCTGTTCAGAAATGGCATTGCAATCACTCCTTGAGTCAGCAGTTACATAGAATTTATTAAGTAACCTTGATATAGATAGTGTTGGGCTTGGTGGCAGAATTTGGGGAAATCAGTAATCAGGTCCTCAGTTATGATTTAATAAATGGGAGAGGCCTATACATAGAATGAATAGACAGGGGTTAGTCATCCAGAAAAGAATGGCCTAGGAAATGGGCATTAAATACAAACATCAGTATTGCTTCTAATACAGCCAGGTAGTCATCTCAGTTTTGCAAATATTTCCTGAGTGAATATCTATTTTGTTCCAGGCACTGGAGACACAGAGATGAAGATAGAGACAAAATTTGAGATTCAAACACGAGTCCATTTGAGAATTAGCCAAAATGTACAGAATATAATTATGGTTATATTGCCCTCTCTACTGGATCCAGGGCTCAAAGTGTGGGATAAAATATCTAATCTCAGATTCTTGACAAATAGGGATAAAGAATAGAGATAAAATATTAGTCTGGTTACCAAAACTTGCATGTCTATACATTAACTAGTTTATAAATTAATTGTACCATAATAGCTATTTTTTGTTACCTCCCCAGCATCTGTTTCCCCTCACAACTTCCTTAAAGCTCTGCCTTTTTAAATTGCTTCACATAGTTACAGGGAAATCTGGCTCTTTCTCTGGGCATTTCCATAGATAAAACACATAATTTAGGCTAACCCATTCAAATTTCTATTCATTTGGTCACATTGGTTGGTTCAGGGTTAGGCCAGTGATCTGAACTGTTCTGTTCACTATAAACATTGAGATTTTGCTAAAATGGCAAGATGAAGACGTTTTCTTTTCCTCTTGAATGTAAATGAGGAGGCAGTAACCTCAGAGTTGCTAGCAGACATCTTGGGAGAAAATGAGGAGCCACTGTGAGAAAAAAACTAACTCCAAGAAGAACTGAAAAGTGGCAAGAGTGAAACATGTGGTGTCTAGATCATCCTTTTGGATGACCAGTTATATAAGTCAGTAGATCCCCGTCCCTCACACAGTTTTTGTTTTTTTTTTAATTTTTTAAACAAGGTTAGATTAGGCTTTCCACTGTTTGCAACCAAAGACAATCTTAAAGATGGAATAGCTGGCCTCTCTTACCTGAGCTCCAGGCTCCCTGGTTAGTTATTAAATTGCTGTGGTACCTGGGATTTCTCTATGGGACATAGTTTACTTCTAGCTATAACATGGAGATGGACCATGATTCATTTACAATAATCTCCATACTTAAAATTCAGTGATATCCATTGAATGTGGCCTCAAACTCACAACAATATCTACCTATTTTTATGTCCTACTCAGAGAATAAGATTTGGTGAGCGAAAGCAGTGATACCTGACCTGAAAAGGAGTAAAAAGGGAAGTAGAATAAAAAATATCTGGAATTTAATCCCCTGGTTTTATATAGTTTGAGCCTGTTAGCTACTCTGGAGTATGTCTTACTACTCTGTTTAGGAAACTCTTTGACAATGGGTGGAAAATATGTTCAGAGTGATGTAGAATTGTTAATGATTTAAAGGTATGAGCAAAACAACTATTGATTTTATTTATGGTGATATAAAAGGGTGAGTCTCTGATAGAGTTCTGAGTTAAAGCAAATTTGGAAACTAGAAAGCATCAAAATAGCTTCTTCAAAACTGAGCTGGCTTCTTCATCCATGGTTATTATGAAACTACCACAGTAATTGTGTCAATGCAAGTTAATAGCAATTCCATAAAATTATTTTCAGGAAATAGTTCAATTGCCAGCTTATCTCCTTTCTCATCCAGCAGCATTCCTGGAAATAACTAAAACCCATAACTAAAACCAATAATCTAATTGTATTGTTATCTCAATGCAAATAAATCTGTAACATGATGAAATAGCATGTTTGTACTTTGCATAATGTCAAAATCTGTCATTGTCTGATATCAAATATTTGAATGGTACCTCACCTACATGAAGAAAGTTCTGGACTTACCATCGTCCTATCTGAGTAAAGACTAGTAACTGCAGCCCTTTCCAGAATTTTAAGTGGCATCTCTTCCACCACTCTCTCTGATCTTTGAATTCTCTTTGTCTTCCACATTCCCTCCAAATTTGCTATAAAGATGGGGAAGTTATAGTTGCTTCTTGTTTTCAATAAACCTCCTTTCTTCTGCCCCTAGTCATAGCTTATTCTTCCCCCAGTTCCTCCTGAACTTGCCAGAGAATTACTACTAATTCCCACTTGGCATATTTTCCTCAGCAATTCTCTGTTCCACATTAGATCTAACACATACCCCTATAATTTAACCAAATCCCTCTTTAATGGTTAAAATAAGACATGCTATTCTTTGATGTTAATTCAGAAGACACTTATTATATAAGCAAGAGACTTTTACTCCAAGACCAGACAATCTCAATACATCTATAGAGGCCTAAGTTGATTTAAGGCATCAATGTCCTATAACCAAAAATATACTTATAGTTTGCTTTATATTTGATTTTTACTAATAGCATAATTCAAATTTAAACTGATCATGGCCTCTGTTCCTTAATCTATTTTTGGAATGCAAATCACTTGATAATGTGGCAGCTATTTAAAAACACAGCTTTATGAACTATAGTTCAAGCTTGGTAGATGACCAACTCCATTATGAGATTGAAATACAAACATCAAATAACAATCATCATTCATTTCACTCAGGCATACATTTATTGAGTACCTGCTGTGTGCTGAGCCCAAGGCTGATATTGTGAGCAGAGCAATAAGAAATAAGTTCTGTTCCTTGTCTTCCAGAAATTTACAGAACAGAGCTGACAGTCTTTCAGAGGCTTATAAATACGGGGTCGGGGAAAAATGACAAAATTCTGCCGGAATACAGTAAAGACTAAGCAGAGCTATAAGCAGTGTCTTTGGGTACATGGAGAAAGGGGTGGTTAATTCCCTAGAGGGAGTTGATACTGGCATCTCAGTAGCATTGGAGGATAGTTAGTAAAGAAGAAAGGACATAGCAGACCAAGACACCAAATGGAAAAAATGCTGTCCACTAGAAATACCACTGCCCATTGTTGTTTTGCCTGTACTGATGATGGTAGTGATCTATCAGATCAATAGGCTATAAGTACACACAGTTGAATTCCATCCTGCCTTCTGTTTCATCATTGTGATTATACAGATCATACCAGAAGAATGAAACCGCACATAAAAATTGATAGTTACCTCATCAGTTTTAAAGTGTCAACATGCCAAGGAAATTGTTTTTAATGCATGTGAAGGGGAATTTCTTGGAGCTATGAACTGTATTGCTCCCTCTACCTCCCACCACCCTCAACTCAAGTAAAGCCAATAAACTACGTTAAGAGAGTTTAACTTGGTACATAGCCTGCCTCTCACCTTTAGCTATTTCCCTATTTCCCAAATTTACAAGTCTCTATGCCCTTTGCTTTCAAGCTGTGTGTTTTCATGACTCTGCCTTTGTCTGAGTTGTTCCCTATTGCAGGAATACATGCTTTATTTCCTTCTACACTCTGAATAGCTAAGTGCTGTTTCTCAAAGCTCAAGAATCTTCCCTTGGGAAACTCTCAATGATACCCTTTTGGAATAAATACACTAAGACACATCTGCCCAGATTATAAGGGAACTCAAGGGTAAGACACCTTTGTTAATAGTCAGTTTATTGTTATTTATCTCCCACTAGTCCATGTGATTCTTGAGAAACATATTTGTATTATTTTTATTTGTTTATTGATGCTTCTCCAGAAAGAGTAAGTACCTGACATATTGGCCTTCATTATCTTTTCTTACTCACAACAGACAGCAATAATCTTATCACTACATAATTTCTTACTGAGCCTTTCTCAAAATCCTTCTCATCCCAATTCTCCAGGTGAGTAATGCCAATCATTCAGAATTGGTATACGAATCTATAAAGAACCCTTTTTTTTTTAGTAGACTCTAAATCCTCACATAAATAATTAAAATAGCAAAGATTACCTCCTGTTTCCCTAATATCACACTTGAAACTTGTGTAATACATGCTTGCTTTGTTCAAGCCATCTTGCTGGTTATTTATGTACATTACCTGATGTAATTCTCACAAGAATATGTGTGTGCTAGGTGCTCATTTCTTTATTTCCCACAGATAAGAAAACAGGCATAGAGAGATTTAGGCACTTGTCTAAGGCCATGCTAACAAGGTTGGATTATAAGCCATAACTACAAAGTTTCAGTTATGCAAGGTGGATAAATCCTAGAAATCAACTACATAATAGAGTATCTTAATAATGATTATATTGGATGCATCAAATTTTTCTAAGAAGATACATCTTGTGTAAAAGCACATATCATCATAATAGCAAATAAAGAGAATGGAAGAAGACTTTGGAGATAATATATTTAAGGCATAGCTCGTGATGGTTTTATGATCGTCTGTTCTGCAAACTCGTCAAGTTGTATCCATCAAATATGTACAGCTTTTTGTATATCAATCACACTTCAATAAAGAGATCTAAAAACAGGCCCTCGTTATTTGACTTGCAAGTGTAGATTTTTTCATCACTGGCAAGAATCTTGAATTTGTTTTGCTATTTGCAACTCATACGGGAAGAACTCCATGTCAGGTGTCTGCAGCCACTGCCTCCGACATCTTCCCTGGTGGATCCTGGCCCCTCTTCAATAATAAAGAGCAGCTAGGTCCACTCAGTGCCTATAAGGTGGGAGAGAGAGCAGAGCTGACAACAAAGAGAAAGCAGATACAAGCCAATGAATGCAAATTCCAGCATCTTCATAACTCTGTGGCATTGGTGTTTTTCTCACCTTTTTCCAATCATGTTTTCTGCAGTGTTTCTTATAATTGCCCTATAGAACACTGAAATGGTAGCTGCTGTTCTTACTACATACACGCTCCTCTTCTGTCACACACATAGACTGATTTGTTATTTCTGGGTTGTTCTTGAGTGCTAGACTGTTGTTGATCATTGATTTTTTTTCTACCTTGGAAAAAGGAGCTACAAGGCATTGCCTTTCAAAGAAAGGGAAAAAAAAACCCAAAAAAAAACCTAGTGCAAGAGAGAAAAAATACACATCTGAAGGATTGCATGGACTTTGTAAATAGATTTGTTTCCAAAAGTTTTCTTTTTTTATTTTAATCCAGTCAAAACGTTTGAGCAACCTGAATGGTGCCTCTGCCTTTTAAGGAACTTACCAGCAGTTTTACAATAGAAACACACCATTTGAAAGCTTAACACCGTGGACGGACCTTTAGATTAGTTACTAATAGTGGAGAAGGATCATGGAAGGGAGCAAAATGCATCTCTTTCTAGCAGCTGCCTCTTCTTTTATTCTCAGTCCATGGTCTTCTTCACATGGTTTGGGCTTTGAACAGACTTCAATTCTGCATCGGCTAGGCCACTTGTTTCATCTTTCAAATCTCAGATTATTTTAAGATCCAGAGTTCCTCTGGTTTCAATATCTGCCAAAAAAAACACAAAAACCCTCCAGGGAAATAACTATGAAGTTACAAACTGGAACTTGGTACACGGATACGAGAAGCTCAGCTTCCTCCACCACTGTCCCCACTGGAATAGCTGGTTGTTGTCTAGAGGAGTCCAGTTTCCTTTTAAAATCAACTTTGATTAAATTGAGTCACTTAGGAGCCTATGCCTTGCTGCAGAAAACCAGGAAAATGCATTCTCTTCTCTTAAAATTAATTCGGATGACTAAACATCACTGAAAAGTTCTTAACTTGCTTTCCTAAGAAGTGTCTTTCATGCCCTGGAGTCTAGCTGCTCAAATGTGAAAGTAACATATTATCTTATATCCTAAATAATGCTGAGTTCTATACTATTTACCCTGAGGAGTCAATAATTTTTGGGTGAATTAATAACTGTACATGTACATGAATAACGCTGAAATTACCCTGAGCACATATGGGAGGTTAACTCACTTTTAACTAGAGCATAATGCTTAAAAGATCTAGATTCTATATCATTCAGCTGCCATACTTCCATTCTGTAGTCCTGCAGCTCTGGCCAGCTGTCTTATCTATTAAGGCTTTGGGCATAAAGAGAAGTAACAGGGTAGGTGGAATGAGCAGTGTAAGAAAACCATCACCCCAGGAAAAGAAGGACTCATAAGAACTTTTCTGGTAGATCATTTATCTCCTGCGTTGTCTGAGCATTTATGACAAAAGCATCAGCAATATACAGCAATCGTCTCCCAATTATTCTTCAGGACATCTCCAAGGTCATTGTAGAAGTTGTCATCCTGCATTTCTTTTGGAGGCACTTATTGGGAGCACATCCTATACAGAGTCTTATTATAAAGGTTAGGGGATGGCATTGGAATTTGATGGAAGGTGGCTCTTACAAAGATGTTATATTCTTGCTACAGGAAGAGAACATAAGCAGGTGTAAATAATTATCCTGTACTTGACAATATCCCTTACTGCTGAGTAAAAATACATAATACATTCCTTATTATATTTATCTTCATAATTCTTGAGGTGAAGTGAACAACATTATTACTCTGTTTTAGAGATGCCGAGAATATGCCTGGGAATTTGATCTGCCTGTGGCAGATTGCATTATTGGCTAGATTCCTCATTCCTCCCTGCATCCATCTTTTTTTGTCATGTGGTTTTCAGTTCCTCCCATAAAAGGAGTGGGGAGGGGATGTGCCCTGGTGACCTGGCAGTCAGGTACACCTGGGAACTGTCTCAAATAATCCCAAGGTCCTGGGTTCAAGACCTGGGGGTGGGGAAAGAACCAATGTGAACAAATAAATAAAAGTAAAGTGCTTCTAAATGGAAAAAACGGAGTGGGGAAGCTTGACTGGTTTTGGCATTGTCATTTGCATTGGCAATAGAACAATGTGGAAGAAGTAGCGTGCCAATTCTGAGTTTTAGCCTCAAGATCTATTAACAGGTTTACATGTACATTCTGACCAATAACATGAGAGAAACATGCCAAGGCTACTCTAGGTCCCGAGAGAATGATGAGAGGAATGTGGAGCAAAGCCACCTGGCTAAACCTGTTGTAGCTCCACTGACCAGCAGACCCATGAGGAATTGTGTGTTACTGGTGTTTCAAGCCACTGAGTTTTGGCTGTGTTTTGTCGTAAATGCTAACTCACATACTGCCCCAAACTACACAGCTGCTTAGGAACAGAGTCAGATCAGTCATTCCTCTTGACTCCCAACCATTGCCATTCCCTGGGGCCGGATTGCCTACGAAACATATCATCAGAGGCTAGGCATCTTTTCAATTATGAAGCTAAGAAACTTGCTTCTAGGAAGTTGTTTCTTTTCCTAATCCACTTTATCTCTCATTATTCTATAACGTATCTCCCTATTACAAATAGGCCATGGTCTTTTCCATCAGACATTTATATTATTGTTTTCTGTCTCCAGATATGGAGTCCTAGTGGCTGTTTCTCCCTCTATGTTCAACCAAATCTTCCACTTATTTCACACCCCACTTCTAATCCATCATATGAGTTTCCTCTCTTCACCTAACCTCTGCCTACCTGACACTTAGCATGAATATATAGTCTCATCCTACACAGCTCTTCTGTTCTTTCCTGTTCTTCGTGACTATATGTCTTGCCTTCCTAGCTCCATATTTTTGCTGCCCACAGGGACTGAGATTTCTGCTTTCCTGGTACACCGATGAATATACAGATGAATGAATAAATAAATAATAATTAAACTCATAGAGTATAAACTATAAGGAGGCTAAATTAGCACAGCATCTTTGGATGGCAGGCATAATGTTTCATGTCTCTAAACTGCTAAAAGCAAATACAAAGATTCTGTGATAGTCCCTTGATCTCTTGTCATCTGAAATAGTAGTGAAAAAGAGGAAATGAGAATGCCTTACCCAGAGAAAATAATGCTTCATTTCTCCACCAGATGTCTCTTCAGGTTCAGCCATTTCAGCTGTATCCCTGTAAAGATGAGGCTGTGGCTGGGTCTCAGAAGAAAGCACAATGCAGAGGAGTTCACCGACTGTAAAGACTGCGGGCCTATTGCTGGCTGGAGCAGAGCAGGCCCAGAGAAACTTCAAAAGTTTGCACAAGATGGGCACAACAACTATTTCAAAGAATACGCCTTTTGAAAACATAGCTCAGGCATCATTACTATAAAAAGACCAGTTCTTTTAAAATGTAATTTCCACCTTAGGGAAAAACTTAATTTCCATGCACATCACACTCATTGTCTCTGGTACATACGTAGCTTATTAGCAGATTTAGGTAGTCTTAAAAATTTCTTTACTGGAAAATTATGCATTTGAAAGAAAATCAGATGAACAATAATACCTCAGCATTTGCTCTGCCATTCTTTCCAGCTTTCAAGTTGCTGCATTTGTACTTACAGGCACAGGTGAGCCTTGACCAAAACGGTCAGCCCAAAGAAGGGCTGTCAGAGAGACCAATAGTTATCTAGCGGGGAGTGGTGGTATAAGCAGGTGAGTCAGGCAAGACAACCCTGCTGAGACTGCACTGCTCTCTTACGATGGATTCACAAAGCCTTCTGACTCCTACCAAATCAGGAAGCTCTCCATCATGTAGTAGAGTTTGTAGAGTGGAGTTTTCAGTAATTTTCTAGTTATATGTTAAATTAGTGTCCTGAGAGACACAGGGTTCTGAAAATAAATGCTTACTATTTTTTTTATATTATTTAAGTAATCTTTATGGTGGCATAGAGTTTGTCTTAGGGAATGGTCACTAATCCTGTCTGCTCTTTCTCAATTAGCCTCACCTAGTCATTAAATTCCAAGGGACCCAAGAATTTGGAGCTGTTAATTACTTTACATGAATAGGAGTTTTAGGCTTCGAATAACTATACCACCGCTAAGTGATAGATACCTCTGTTTATATTACTCTCCAAGAAAGACAGTTTTGTCTGGTTCCATTGCTGAAAACTAAGTGCAATACAGTTTGAGTTCCAGTCCTCTGAGTTAGAACATCTGAGTTAGAACAGGGAGGGTATCTTGGTCATCTTTTATTTCCAGCAACTGACCTGATGATACTTTACTAGCATCTTCTGAATAAACAACAGTGGGTAGGCTTTTAACTGAACTTAAAAAAATTATTTTATTAATGGAACATTGCATCATAGCATTGTAGATTCAAGGTGAGCATCATTGTCAGTCAGCATCTGTATATACACATTGAGTTTACTACCCACTCTCTTTCACCATATAATTGACCCATCACATTGGACTGCATACTTGCATCTGGATGCTGAGGTTTTCCATTCTCAGAATCTATTGTCTGTTCATCTCACTCAGAAGTGAGGATGAAATTGTTAAATCAACATATCCGAAATCCTGACTTGTTTAAGACTTGATTCCATTGGCTTATTTTGTGCTGATGTGAATGACCTGGGTGGTAGTATTAGATTGGAGAGTCCTTTAGTATTACTATGGACATTAGGGGAGCCTTTCTGAAAAACACCTTCAGAAATTGACAGTTCCCACTCCTCCAACCCTGCCTACCTGTCGTCTTCAATACCAGTGTGAGATTCCTCATACTTCTACAACACAGCTCAAGGTCAGGATGGGCAGGTGAGTGAGGGACCAACCCCTGGAAATTAACACACCATGGGTAGAAAGAAATCCTTGCTGGAATAGCAGACTGCACACAGAAAAAGAAAATCAGACTTCCACTTCTTGCATGACCTGGATCTGTGTAACAGCCATTAGAAATAGCAGTAGTGAGAGATAACAGAAATAATTGATGTTGTCGTGAATTTTGAGCAACTACAAACAGAGACAGGATCCCCTGAAAACTGTAAGTCTCAATACAAGGAAACAATGATTTCAGAACAGACAAGACTAGGGCACAGAGAAAAGGTACCAGAGAAACCCAGACCAGGACCATTAAAAGAAAGGCAGATCCAAGTAAGTCCAAGAACCTGTGTACCACTTCTCCCTCATAGTAAGGCAAGAACTCATACAGTGGAGCCATGGGCATACCATTAGCAGATGCAAATGTATGTTTATTCTTTAGTTTACTTTATAGTTAACAGTTCCCCTCCGCCGTATGCAACTCCTCATTCACAAGCAATTCTGGTGTGCTTATAATGATATCCCCAAATAAAAGATTCTCCCCAATTATTATACCTTTTTGTCTCTTCTTGGTGGCCTCCAGATGACAACTGCAGTCAGGATTCCAGTTTCTAGGTGAGCACAACAGTTTTAAAAACAGCTCTTGGAGAACGCTGAAGGTGTACTTCGTGCTATATTGCCTCGCAAATTGTGAAGCTGGCTGTGTCTTAATTGCTCTTCGGATGGCTAGCAATGCAAAATGCCGAGAAAAACAGCATCTGATTATGAAAACAAATTCTGGTTTTGAAGTTCTGGTAACAGAACTAGCCACATAGTCAGTGGTGAAAGCAAGCTATTTTCTTTCAAGGTGTGAGAAATACTAAGTGTATACTTTTTAGTCATTCTCCCTTTGGGAACCTGACTGCTGCAGGCTCCCTGCTGACAAAGCTTATCACTAATTCATTTACCTCCTTTAACAATAAAAAACATTTTCCATAAACTAAAGTGAATTTGCTACATTATAACTCAACTAACAACTAGGAGAATTTTCCTTCTGCATTAGTTGAAGAACATTTAAATTTTCTCCATTCTTTGCAATGTAAGAATCTGTGGTTTTTATAGTTACACTTTTCATTCTGAAAAAGTGATTCCTTTCATTCTTGAGATCCAGCATGTTCTAGACATTTAATTTAATCAAACATCCCTTTATCTTAATAAAGTTGGCATAAGTTGTATGCACCTGTGAAGGCACTAACTCTGAGGTTATTAAGTATGCCCAGGTGAATAAATCAGAGATGCAATCAGGAGTCAATTGGAAATCAAACTGACTTCCAAGCTTTCTGGGAATTCTTCCTTTTAGTTTAGTTTTTTTTTTTTTTTTTTCCTTATTTATAAGTACTCACAACCTTGACTGGATGCAGTTGGGCTGAAGATAAATTAGAAAATAATACCTTTGCTTATAAATAGCTAGGACATTAACAGTGAAAATTTTTTTTAACGATGATGCTTTCAAAATAATCATTTTATTTAGAGGATAAGTATCAAGTTGATATGAAGTCAAACATCAGATGAGATGAAATATTATTTTAGAGTCTATGTATAACTAAATTTTGCTATTACACTACATTCTCCAGATTACATAAATATCCAATGTGTAATTGGGGTAGAAAACTGAAAGTCTGTGCTAACAGTGACATAAAATGGTGATGGGATTCTAGTACCAAAGAAAACCCCCTGAACACACACACACACGCATGCATACATGCACACATTCTCCTACCACACACAACACATCTTGTGGTATTTTATCTAAGAGTGGTATCTATGTAGTCAAATCCAGTTCAAATGTCATAGAGCATTACTCAGAGTGTCTAGACTCAGCTCCACGGGGCTCATGTCCCTAGAAATAGCTCTACAATAGGTTAGAAAGCTATATTCAGACTTTATTGCCCACCAGAATCACTGAGCAACTTAAATGCTGACACTCAGGCTGTATTCTATCTTCATTTCATCAGAACATCTGAAGGGTATCATTTTCTTCAGTAATTTTCAAAGATCTCCAGGTGATTCTAAGGTGCAGTAAAGTTTGAGAAGCAGTGAATTATAGAAAATAAAGGTAAAAAGATCATCAAAATGTCACTAAACGCATAAGCAAATGCCAGTCATATTTTGACAGGTTAGACCTAAGTAGAGACTCCTAACTCCTCATCCGAAATCCTTGGGAGTGATGTATTTTACTAGTCACAATTCTTCACCTTTTAGAATTCTTAGTGCATATACTTGTAGAGCACCCTACAATCATAAAACTGATATTTTTGTAGGAAATTATTTACATTAGGTAAGAAAATAGAATTTATAGATAATTTCACATCTACTGAAGTCAGGTTTTACCACCAAGTTCATCTGCCCTCTTAAAAAATCACTTTGGAATTTTAAAGCTTTTAGGATTTCAAAATTGTTGATAAAGTTATAGAAACCTGTATTTAATTAAACTATCAGCAAACCAAATTAGGAACTAGATAACAAACACCACACAAAGTAATTAGTAGCAATGACCCCTGTGAGGTTGAGGGTGATGACAGAAACCTTTTCATCTAAATGTTTCCTTACTTTTAAGACCAATGCTCATATGTGAGCTAATACTTTCTAAAAGTGAGATTTTTTGTTGTATATTTATGCACACATATGTCACATATGTCTTCGTGTGTGTGTGTGAGAGAGAAAGAGAGAGAGAGAGAGAGAAGAATAAGTAGGTCCCTTTGGAACCTCTGTCTTAAAAAACCAACTAGCCACATTTCATGAGAGTGATGACTATTCACAGATTCCCTGGTGTGTACCTCCCAAGGTTGTCAGACACAAACTTTACAATCATTGGTCTTACCCTGTTGTTTAGTCTCTGTAAACCACAGCAGTGGTTCAGCAGCTATCTAGCTGTTGGAAGATGTCTAACAGCCAATCTCATCACATCCAAAATAGGGCATGCTGAGTCAGTTATTGAAAATAGCCTATTGGCTTTCTGTCCTGAGGTGGAATTGCTCACTGATATTAATCAGAGGAGGAAATTCATGGATTATTTTTAGTGGGGAAGAGATGTGTATCGTCAATAAGAACAAGCCCAACTCAAAGATTGAAGTTTTTAGTGTAGAGTTCCTATAGTTTTATCAGATGCATAGAAGATCCAAGCTAAGGTTATGTAGTTTACATACTACTTAGTCAGTAGAGAATACCACATAATTAGTCTCTACAGTGATCTGGAGGATAATTAAATGACAAGAACTATATAAAGCTATATGGACTAAGTTCCCAGTGCTTCCTTGAGGGGCTTATTAGAAGTAATTAGCTTCACCTAATGACCTGGGTGTTTTTGCTCTCCCCAGAGACATTAAACCCAAGAATCAGGGAATGAAGAAGTCCCCTCTTTCTAGGATTGTTCCAGTCAAGTACAGATTTTATCATACTAAGAAAAATACCAAGAATAAGAACTATAACTCCATTTGAAAACCACAGTTTAGTCTTCAAAATCATTCATATAACCTTTTATGTGCAGTTCCTCACCTGCCTTGAATTTACCATAATATTCAGAACAAATATTATTATTTTCCTAAAGTCATTTATCCCACCTCTGTCTCAGGAGATGAACCTAGCTGACTGAACAAGAGGAATCATATTTTAATTCCTTCAGCTTTTTCCTCATCACCTAAAAATGATCTACATCCATATACCCTTTCCTGTTTCCTTCCTTCTCTTTCCAAGATGGTCCCACTTCTCCAGCAACTCAAGGATTTCTCTGCTGAAGCTTCTCTGTGTGCTTCTAATATAGAGCTCTCGCTTTTTAAAATCTATAACATGTTTAAATCTGTCCCACCTCAAAAATAGCAAAATGGGCATATGACATTGCAATTGCCGTAGCTTCACTTTCTTCCATTTCATGCTTTAATTTATAAAAAGGGGTGAATGGGAGGTGAGGAGATAAAAAACACTTAACTTGGGTTCCTTCCCACTAGAATTCTGAAATTGTCCTTTCCAAGGTCAATTATCCTAACAGCTAAATTCAGTGGGTTCAGCAATCTGACACCATACTTCTCTGCAACATTCTTCCTTCTTCCTGACCTGGAATTGGTCCTTGAGACAGTACTCTCCTTGAGTCTTTCCCAAGTCTCCATGTAGGTCCTCCATTCTCTGTTTTCTGCGTGAGCTTTTTCTCTTGCTACTAAGTAAGTGATTATGATCTCATGGTTCTATCAATGACTTTAACTATATCCTTAATATCACTCAAACCTATCGTCTTCTCTCTAGCACCATATGAACTTAACTTAGAATATCATCATTTCTATTTTGGATTTCAGAAACAATTTCATAACTTTTCTCCCATCTTGGCCTCACATACCTTGCTTTAATGGCAAATATACAGCACACATCTACATTATCCCCTGACTGTGCCCTTGACAACCACTATTATTTTTAGCAATAGAGGAAAATCTTATTTCCCTTGGAAACTGAGTTTTCCCCGGACACATGTTTTCCCCTGTACAGTCCTACAACAGGGTTGAGGTAAGGAGCCTCTGACTGCCAGCTCGCAGGTCAACCAGGGGTCAAGTCCTTCTTGACAGCATCCTCCAGCCACATCTTAAATTTCCTAGACATTGAGGGTGAATTCAGATATAATTGTTTTGGATGTGATGTATTGACAGGAGACATGTCTTTTGGAAATTATTCTTGGGATAACAGCCATATCTGGATACGTAATTGTGGCCTTTTTCCAGTTAGTTTGAACACAAGTCTCAGAATCTTCAGCATGGTACCAATCAATGAGGGTTGAAAACTGTTTGCCATTCTTGCTTTGAATATTCTCTATTGTATTGCAGAGTAGAGCTGCTAAAACAAAGTGTGATGCCATCATAACTCTGTTGAAATATTTTAATTGTTATCCTTTGCCTAAAGGATTTATCCTATGCTTTTATTCTGACACAGAAGTTCCTCATGACCTGGTTTGGCATGTCTTATCAAACTTCCCTGTAGTACCCGAAATCTTTCAACAGCATAAACTATGTAGGTTTTTCACAAACTCTTTACTATAATTCATAACTCCATGTATTTTTGTGTTTCTGTAAGATGTTTAAGAGTTGAATCTGGTGATCATAGCAAACAGTGTTGTATCCTATACTTTACAGTTGCTAAGAGAGTATTTCTCAAATATTCTCACCACCGCCACCCCCAACCACCCTCAAAATGGTAGCAATGTAAGGTGGTAGACACATTAACTAACTTATGCAGTAATGATTTCGCAATATACACATATTTTTTATACCTTAAGCTTACACACAGTTATGTCAGTTTCATCTCAGTAAGGGTGCGGGGAGAGTTCATATGTAAGGGTAGATAGGTCAACAAAGAAATGAGGGAGACAAAAGGACCCAGAAAAAAAAAAAAAATCTATGTTAAAGACAGTAAAGAGAAGACGAAGACCAGAGAAAGAATGGAAATTAAAAGAGAATTGCCATAAAAACTAGCAAAGTGTCAATGGGAAACAATGAGAAAAGTGTGTTTTGTGTCTGCTTTCACTGTAAGTGCTAGGTGAGGGGTGTAAGTACAGCAGGTTGTAGATCTGAGGCCAAGAGGTGATCAGTAATTTCACATATCACAGAGAGAGTAAAGTAAATGAGAACCAAGTAGAAGCTATTCAATGTGGTGATTATGTTGACATAACTTGAAATAGGTGTTTCAGCTGAGGAGAGGGGACACAAACTAGATTGCAAAGCATTATGGTCTAAGTAGTTAGGAAGGAAGTGAAAGAAGGTCTCTTTCCCTTTCTGTCAATGCCCTTCAGGGAGGCAGAGACTAACATCCAGCACAGAACTTGTGCATAGATATCTTGGATAAATATAATTAAGAACTATACATTGTAGAATGCATAAACATTATCATGATGCTGAACACAGAATTATATCTTTGACTGACCTTGGGCTGGAAATAGGTGTACATCTCTTGCCCCAGTGAATGGCCAGATCTTATGGTGAAGCAATTAGAGGTCAGAGTCAATGTCCTCCCACTTGAAGCAATTTAATATATTTGAATGTTCTAAGAACAGACCTTATAACCTCTGTTGGAAGATGATGGGAATGTGAGAGCATTTTACTAATTTCCCTACCCATTTTTCTGTTTTTTCTTTTGTGCTGCTCTAAACAACATGGAGATTCATTCTTTCTCTCTCTCTTTCTCTCTCTCTCTCTCTCTCTCTCTCTCTCTCTCTCTCTCTCTCTCTCTCTCTCTCTCTCTCTCTCTCTCTCTCTCTCTCATTTTTGCCTTCATCCCTATAAAAACTGGTCTGTGCTGTCCTCACAATTTCATGTCTACCACATCTTAATCTATACCCTTCTTTTTAGTATCTACTGTATATCCTAATCAGAATTTATGTACTTTTCACCTCTACGGATTTCATAGTCTTTTTTAGGTTCAAAATAGTTGATAGTTTATGGTCCCCAATTTGTTTTTCTAAAAAAACAAAATAATATATTTTTGGATTATTTTAAATTTTTTTCTATTACCATTCAAAAACTCTACTGTTTCTGAAGCTTTATTAACATATGTTCATTTTTTATTGTATCCCCAATTATTTCTCTAAAAACGCCACCCCCATCAAATCAACCAGTTCCAGTCCTACGAGGGCTTTTACTCTCTGACTTATTCACACATTTTTCTTTTCCTGCCTTTTGGGAATGTTCAAATTATCTTTCTTATATAATGAGCAAGGTAATCTAGTCCGTAGAATATTCTTAGTCTTCCCCACTAAAATTTATTTTTACACACACAAGCACACACACACACATATTTGCAGTTCACAATGCTGTATGCCTTTCTTATGAAATTTATCATAATCTGCCTGTGTCGTAGTTGTTTGCATGTGTCTCAATTCTTCCACTAGATCTTTACACATCTTTAGCCTAGCACCTTCTGTATAGCAATTATTCAATATATATTGGATGAATTAATAAATAGGTAAGAATAAAGATGCAAGAATAATAGTCAAGATAGAAAACAACCTCAGTGTAAGTTGATAGATGAATGGATCAAGAAGTTGATATAGACAAATATGCATACTACATATATGTATACAATAGAATAATAACTAAAAAATATAAAAAGATGAAATCTTGCCATTTGCAGCCACATGAGTGGTCCTACAGGGTATTATGCTGACTAAAATAAGTCAGACAGAGAAGACAAATACTGCATGGTTTCACTCCTAGGTGGAATATAGGGAAAGCAAATGAACAAACAAAACACAACAAAATAAAAGTCTTAGTACAGAAAACAGGTTGATGGTTACCAGAGTGGAAGAGGCTTGGGGGTTGGTTGAAACAGATAAAGGAGGTCGAGTGTATGGTAATGGATATAATTAGACTTTTGTCGATGATTATTATTCAGTGTATATAGATATAGATTTGAAATGCTGTAAGCCTGAAACCTTTATAATGTTCTAAAGCAGTTGTTACCACAATAACATTTTATTTTTTAAGTGAAGAAACTGGAATTAAAAAACATTCTTTAAGATTTGCTAAGCAGTTAATATGTTAAAAATATGTGGACTTTTAAATTGGCTAAATTAGGCAAACAAAACACCATGCATGTCTTAAATGTTGCATTTACTATTATAAACATCTGTATAGTCAGTCTTCTCTTCCCATTTGACTGAGCTGATGGAGCAAGCAACTGCATCAATCTAGATAAAGGATTAGAAAGCCTATTCAATGTCAAGCTAATCTTTACTACACAGACTCAAGTTTCAAATGTTCGTTTCTGTATGCAGACCCAAGAATTAACAACCTTACGTTATCAATGTTTCAATACGCATTCTTACGCAAATATTTTAAAAGCAGTTTTAACTAATGGCTGCATTTCTTTTATGGAAATATTTTTTCCATAAAAGACCTAAATATATTCGCTTACCTAGCCCTGAAATGTATATTAGAAGGACTGAGAGCAGAGAGCAGAACGAAGCTAGACTCGACTAGGACAGGTCAGTCAGTTGGAGCATGATGTTACTGAAGCCGGGGTTCCCTCCGTATTCAATCCCCATATAGAACACTTAGCAGGATTCTATTCAAGTTCCAAAGTCTAAACCTCAGTCCCCAATCAAATGAAAGAATGAAGTTGGATCAGCATAAACATATCTCTAGTCTTTGAAAGTAAAGAAAAATCCTTCCCTTATGTAAGAGGGTCAGAATAACTATAGTTACAAAATATATAGCTTATTCAATCTGAGAAATGTTTAAAGATTGAGTAGTGGGAAGATCTTCAAGCAGAAAGATTTCACCCTTTTTACATGTTAACAGAGAGTGAGAGAGTTGTCCCAGAAGGAAGTTTGGAAGTTGAAGTATTGAGATGAGGTGATTCAAAATAACTTAAAAACTAAAAAATATTATGAGGGAGATCTACAGAAGACTGAGTGGCATAAAAATCAAGAAGAGAATTTTGTAAGTCCTGTTTTGGTCTCTTTTCAATTTTTATGTATCATTGCATGCTTGTCACACCAGCTTATTGTATTTTTTGAGGGGGTAATAGGAATGGGAATATTATCAAAGGCTTTGCTCTCCAGATAGTTATGCTACTGAAAAACAATTGAGTGCGAAATACCATTACTTATAAGATGCATTAAAGCACACATTTCCTTCATTTCTTTTTTCTTTTTTTTTTCTTTACCAGGGATTTTCTCTCCAAGGCAAATGACGTGAGTTGCAGTTAAAAGTAAACAATTAGAGATTGGAAGCTGGACTAGCAGTCAGAAAATGTTACTGGAATTTGAACTTTCCCCAAGCAAGTAACCATGCTTGTCTATAAAACTGCTTCAAATACAAAAAGTTTGACATTGATTGAGACAAAGAAACCCTCTGTGAAATGTTCATGTCTTCTGGGTGGGCAGCACTTTTCAAACTAACGTTTCCAAATTACTTCATCCTGGGTGTGGATCTGCTTTCTGTCTCTCCCTGCACCATATGTGTCTATAATGACATATCGATTGCAAGTCCAGTTTGAAATGAAATGGAAAGTACCCCTCCACCAAAGAGGGGGACTTTCTCCTGAGTCAGCTGGCCCTGTGCACCTTCTCCATCCCCATCTGTCTGCTGGGTGATTGGTCCTTGGACCATGTGGAGAAATGAGGTTGAGGAAAAGGCGTGGGGGATGGGCAAGAAATAGGATCTTTCTCATTTCAGAGGTGAATTGAGTTCCAGGCCTGGGTTAGTAGTTGTCTATCAAATTCTGCCTGAATCCTTTCCAAAGTCAAACACTTTAAATCTAACAATGTGGACAACTCAAGTTACACGTTGTAAATCAGCATTCGTTCTCTGCACTGATAGCCACTGCCAGGACTAGTATCCTGTCAGAATTCGGAGTGATTCACAAATGTGATACTGACCGAGTAACCGAAAGACTCCAAAGGTCCTCCATTCTAATTTCAGAAAACCTCCTCAATTCTGAATAATTGGAGTTACTAACCTGGATAAGATACACAGATGGCAGCAACAAATCACATGAAATTATAGAGGAAATATTAGACATATAGGGGCCCAAATAAAATGCATTCTGAAAGTAAGCCAAAATTATGACTGTATAAAAAGCAAATACATTTTTAGTACTTTCAGTTGCATAAGATAACTGATAAAAGAGTGTTATCAGTAAAAGAGATGACTGGATTGGCTAGAATGAGCAGATAAAATGGATCTGTTTCAATAATCTTGTTCCCATAGAAATATAATGGCACCTCTTTAAAAATATCTTTTGATTTGAAGTAAGGTGAGGAGCTAATATTCATGGAGTTATTGCTAAATATGTTACATAATTTACATATGTTACTTCCTTGTGATTTAATTCTAAAGGATATTTAATATTGCCTTTTCACAGATGGGAAAACTGCAGTTCAAGAAAGTTTAATAACATGTCAAAGTTTATACAAACATAAGTGGTAGAGTTCAAACTTAAATTTCCTTTTAAGCTGCCACTGAGTCCCATAGAGTAGACTAAATATTCCAAAGAACATATTTGTCTACTCCTAAAATGCATCAGAGTGGATGTGGCTGAATCATAAAGACCAGCTTAACAGATGGGTGAAATTATATGGTTTATTATACATATACAGATAATAAATATGTATATATACACATATGTTTTGCAGATATAATTTAGAAAGTCATAAACTTATTCCACTAATATCACCAATCCCTACAAATTTTTTAAATATTCTTGGAATTGATCTTTGGAATTTCCTATAGAGCCAGTATGAAACATTTTTATGACATATTTGTACAGCACCTTCTAAGTCACAGGTGCTAAGTTGAGGGGAAATAAAAATATAAAAAATGTAATAATGCAATTCCTGTTTGTTAATAATTTGAAATCTAGTTGGGTGAGTGGAATATTTATACATGTACCTTAATGAAAGGCAAATTTTCTTTAGTTCAGAGATCTTCCAATGTGGCCTTTATAGTACCCACTGTGCCTTTTAATCAATCATATGCTAAATATTTCTTTTTGACTTAATAAATCCAATTAAATAAATTTATGTATGCTTATGAAGAAAAAATATAGAATTTAGTAATTATTCCTGAGTACCAATTTTCTATATATTATATGTGAGAGAATTAATAGCTACTCTGCAATTAAATGTAGCTTGCTGAAAAACTTTGGCTTTACTTTATTTAAATTTATTTCTTTGGAAACATATTCCAGTAATATACAGAATGAATCCCCTACAGATATCTGGAAGAATAGAACCAGCATGAAGTCAAGGAAAACTTGTCTTGTCTTCCAATCCAACAATGGATTAAAATTAGGTTTGTATTGAAAAAGTATAATAATGAATTCTACATTAACTGATCAAGAATTTATAATGAGTATATTTTAACAGGATTAATTAATCATCCTAAAGTTTGTCAGATACATCCTCCTTAAAAAATTGGTCTCAGTACCTTCTGATAAATCTGACCAATAGTAGATTGAATTCCCATCTTAGTTTCTTAGTTATCAAACTTACATGTCAACTTTTCTTTTTTTAAAGAGAAGAAGAAAGGGATATAAGGAAGAAGCAACTAGAATGAAGGAAGGGAGGGAGAGAAGGAGCTTGGAAGGGTGGAAGGAAGGAAGGAATGAAGGAAGGAAGGAAGGTAGGAAGGTAGGAAGGAAGGGAAGTGAGGAAAAAGCACTTTTTAAAATTAATTAGTTAATTAATTAATTTATTAATTAATTTATTTATTTTGGTTATTCCCCACAGCCCCATGTCTCGAACCCAGAACCTGGGTGTTTGGGCTTTACATGGACTACACTCCAGCTGTTAACGTAGCATATGAGCAACCAGGGTATGCCTCAATTTCATGTTTTGAGGGTAGGTATTTTTGAAAAATTAGAAAAATAGTTCCGAGCTATTATAATTGAAAATTTTTCAAAATATTCTATTGTAAGCACTGTGACAATTTTTATAAATGAGTAAAAATATGCGGATGCTGTAAACATTAATATTCAGAATCATATTTATGTGAGGTCAGGAGGCTGGAGAGTGCCCCTGAATTCATAAATCAGTGAACTACAGAACCCAGTGTGCTTTGCATCTTCCACCAGGAGGTGATGTTCTTTCTCCCTCCAGCGGAACTGGCCACTCTGAAAAAATATCTGCACCCCTGGGTTCCTAGCAGCACAGTTCACCATAACCCTGACAAAGAAACAACCTAAAAGCCTGTCAGCAGAAGGCTAGGTAAAGAAGCTGTGATATATAGGCTTAAAGGATTTCTTTGCAGCTGCTAAAAAAAGATGATGTCATCCCCTTTGTAACAACCTGAAAAACTGGAGGTGATTATGCTAAGTGAATAAACCAGGTAAAAAGAAAAGAAGATACATATAGGATGGTCTCACTCATATGTGAAATATAAAGAAAGAAAAGAAATAGACACCCCAACAAAATTCACAGGTGTAAGACTAAGCTACCAGGAAAATGGAAGTGAGGGGAGGGAGGGAGGGAGGGGAGGAGGGGAGGGGAGGAGGGGAGGAGGGGGGAGGGAGGGGGGAAGGGAGGGAGGAGCGAGGTGGTGGTAAAGGGCAGTTGACCCCTGGTGGTGGGTGTGGTATGAGATACACATAGACTGAGATATAATTAAATATCCTGAAATTCAAATGGCAATGTAAACAAAGGAAAGAATACAACAGTTTAAAAAATAAAAATAAATAAAAACTTCCCAAAGGGGAAGAAAAGCAACTGCAATTATATAGGGTGTTAGTCTTGGATTCAGGGACGTGTGCTTGGGTCTGTGAATACACGCTCCAATCTGTGCTCTCTTCTGTTGCCTTCTTTCTGGATAAACCCTGTTAGTTGATGAAACTGATAGCTTTACTTTGAGGAGAGCAATGTCCAGCAACAAACCTTCAATAACTAGACTCCCTATGTGACTCCTGGGAAGGAACACCATGCAATGCCCAGTGTATCAGACCTCACCTGTAGTAGGTAGCAGCCCTTACTCTGAAAGATCACAATCTTCCAATGACTGGAGACTAATGAGATTTAATGTTGCTGTTAGGCAAATGATCAATACACACCTGTAGCTCAGGCAGCTAAGACCCCTGAGGTGCTGACCATGTAAAGCTTCCAAACTGGGTTTGAGACCTGGGTGGGTGGTTCAAACAAACAAACAAACGAAAAAGGAAAGAAAAGAGGCTCTCAGGGTTTTCCTCACTTTCCTAGTGAACTTAGGGAGGGACATTTTTTTTTAGATCAGATATCCTCTAAATTGGTGTTTTTATTACCTATAGTACCTTTTAATAAAGCATTTGCTGAATATTTTCTGTTGCTTTAGTGAATCTATTTCAATCAATGTATGTATGCTTATGGGGGGAAATAGGGGCATTCAGTAATTATCTGCTTGCTGGGTGAAGCAGAACTTCTCTGCAAATAATTCAATAATTCAGGCACCGAAGTGGAGTGTTTGGCCTGAGTTGTTCAACTGGGCTGTCATAAGCTATGGAGAACAACAAGATTTTCTCTTTGCTTAGTGCTATAAATCAGTGGTAAAATGAAATGCGTTCCTAGGTATAGTGTAGATAAAAAGAAGGACACAAAAAGCAATTTTGCTCCTGTGTTTTCCATCTCACAGCTTTAAACTTTCTGATTATTAATCTACTATGGGAAGTTTCTATCTGCGCTTTCCTCCAGTTATCTGGTGAGCAGGTATTCTGGGAGACGTGCTCTTTCTAAAGTTAACCTTTCAATAGATAAATAAATATTCTACAGGCTGGGAAATCAACAAAACCAAAAACATGTTTTTCCCTACTAATCATCAGAAAACAAATATCAATAGCATATTATAGGATGGAAATGGTTCAGGCATAGCTGGTGTTGAAAGACACCCACGCATACACAATGCCCAAGTCAAGGAGAAAAAGTAACATTTTATTGCTGATTTCCATGGTGCATTGTTGTAAAGATTTGCAGATCTAGCCCGAGAAAGCCAAGTTCATTGCTGAGCTCAGAGTTGAAGAAAAGGTAACCTGTGGTGGGTTGCAAGGAATAGTTGGAAAGACATTGTGGTAAATGTTTCTACTTCTCTTTAACTTAGAGAGGAAAAATACCACATACAAATCAAATGCCTTACCTTCCTTCTGTGTGAGTCCTTCCTTCATTAGCAAGCCCCTCCTCCTCCTCCCCCTCCCCCACTCCTCCTCCCCACTCTTACACCCTCCCTCATATCCTCCTTATGGTTCTAGAACCCACAGATGTGATGGCTAGCAGGTTTCACCTTTATTCTCTGGACAGTCTGTTGACAGGAAGTAATGCTATTCTCAGGTCTGATTGGTCAGGAATAGAGGCATTGACAGGGAGTTCAGAGGAAAGTAGATACAATGAGATAAATATGCTTTACTACACTCCAGACTATGACACATTCCTATCTTTGTACAGTCATGGATTTGTGGTGATTTTACTCTTTTTACAATATTACTATAATGATTTTAACACAAAACTTCAAAATTAATCATAATTCAAAATTGGTTAATTGTCACTTATGATTTGAATTTATTTACACACCGATTAAGTTAAGTAATTGGTCTCTTGATTCTTGTTAATGAATCTGAATAATATTCATGTAGTGTCTTCTATTCAGTGAATCAAATTGAATATTTTTTGAGATGCAGTTCTTGAAATTTTGAAATGTTGACTTATTGGGTAATATGCTGCTCTCGGTATCTTCTTGTCCTGAATCATATAACTAAAAACTCTTGAACAACTGCCACATAATTCATGCATTTTTCTTTACATTGTCTTCCAATTTCTGCTTGAAATACCAAGAAAAATTTGAAACATACTAATTCCCTTTTTATCTTGAATGGCTCCAAATGTCAGAGTCTCATTCCTCCTACTGACAAATTTCTCACCTGTAATTCCCACCCTTTGGTTCATTATTATTCTTTGTCAGCATGTAGTTTAATTTCTCCACAAGAGAAAATTTCAGTAAATGTTAGAAACAAAAATAAGTTACCATTTATTTAAATAATTAAGAAGGAGATAGTGTAGCCTGTGAGGGATTTGAGTGCTTTATGACTGAAAGCCAATGGGACAGAGACCAGGTTGGTAAAGTAGAGCAAGATCTTAATTGTTTTGCAAAGCAGTAGAGAAAGGGGGACTCTACTGCAATCAACCTTCACAGGGAGTGAGGATGCTCCAGGTCCTTTTTAGAGTGAGGGGAAGAGGGGGTGGGAATTTCCAGGGAGCATGCTCAGACTGATACTTTTGCACTTGACACGTCTGTACATGGCAGATTTTGCACACACCACCATTTGCAATCAGCACCTTCAACACAAAGTACCCCTTGGGGATAGTATTTAAGCAGATTTTGTAGTTGGTGGTGATTGATAACTGGCCTTAGTTTCTATTGCAAACAGCTGGCTGTTCCAAGGATGAGTACAAGTGCAAGATGATAGAGGTAGAGAAACAGAACCTAAGAGGGTGAAAACTGGTGACAATAAGAAAAAGCTGACAACTTGCTGTTTCATTGCAATTTTGTGCTACTATATTCTGAAGTAATTTTAGGTTAAGGGCATTCACAAGACCATACACATGATTAGAGACTAGGGCTTTCCCAAAAGGCAGTGGATATTCAGACTGTCATCTTTCTTGAAATAAATCAGAGCCTATAGTAAAATATTTTTGACACAGAGGATGAGAAACCTATGCTAGCCCTGACTCTACTGAGACTAGTCTGCTAGATAATGTTGGGAAGCTTAAACATACTTCTGAGTGATGGCAAGCTCTGCATCTCTTTGGGTGGGCAAGGAGGAGCTCTTTCACTACCAGAGAGGTCCCCTCTGAAGAAATACAGGAGATAGCTTCTGAGTCCTGGAAAGAGTTGCATCTAGTAAGTAGCCAACTGAAAAATTTTTTGCATTAGAATCTTCTTTTATATACAAATGTCCTTTACTGTCATAGTAAATATGCAGTCTGGGGTTGGGTAGGCTGAGAATTGGACTTCTAAAGATAGTAACCTCTAAAGTAGTGACTCTCGACCAGGGCAAACCATGCCACCCTTCCTCGGAATATTTAGCAATATTAAAGATGTTTTTATAATCCTAATTGGAGATGTTAATGAGATCTACTAGATAAATGTTTGTGGTGATGCTAAATACTGTATTGAGGAAGACAGCCCTGACAGAAAATGATCTGTACCAAAATGTCCATACTAATGGTGCTCCTTGGTAGCTCAGGTGTTAAGCCTGTGCCTGAGGTACAGTTCACATACAGCCCAAGTCCCTGGGTTCACAGCCCAAGACAGAGAAGAACAACTAAAATGACCAAATAAATAAATAAAATGCTTCTTCCTCCTCTCTCATCCTTCCTTCCTGCTGCCTGCCTGTCTTCATTCCTTCCTGCCCGTTTTCCTCTTAAAAACATTTTCTTTTCAATAGCGCAAAGGCCGTGCAACACTTCTCTGAGGTTATACCTGCCACCTCAGACCTGCAGAAGTGCAGATTGTGGTCCATGTGTGAAGGCAGCACTGATCATTTAAAGCAAAATAAAATGAGTGAAGGAGACAGGAGCTAGAGCCAAATCAGTTACACATGTATAATGTTATGGACACATAATGTTTCCTGGGGTGGAAAGGAAACCTTGAAGATTGAGGTCCTTTTGTCATTCTGGTGACCTTAAGAAACATGAAGTTCTATTAGTTAATGGTCCTGACTATTTCCAATATTCCATGAATCTCACTAGTTTGAAACAGACAATCTTGGCATAGATGTTATTATCTTAGGCCTTAACCTGATGAAGACAAAAGTCAGTACTCTGTACAGAGTCCAGCTGGTATCCTGGACAAGTGAAATGTGGTACCTTTCACAGTATTTTCATGCATGACTTCAGAACCTCAGGTTTCCCTTCCTCTACCACATCTAGGTATTAATTTGGCATTTGTCTGATTTTTTTTTAAAGGGAAGGTGAAGGCAGGAATGAAGATAAGTAGACAGGCACCAAGAGAGAGAGGAGGAAGAAGCAGTTTATATTCATTTATATTCATTTTTATTTAGCTGTTCACACTGATTGTCTCCCTCCCAGACCTGGGACCAGGGTTATGTGACCTTGTGCATCTTTGGAGGTATTTGACCTAACCGCTACTTCATCAGAGTAAGTCTTGTCTAAATTTTTAATCCTTTTCATCTCAGATATCTGATTCTTAGCCTGATTAATTTAACTTCCATTTTGCTGAGTTTTTTATTCTAACTTAATATATGTGTCTGTATATTTTTATCTCGGCACAGATATTTTGCCTGTATGGAATCACAATGACAATAGCTTTCTCAGTTAATTGTTACTGTGTCTTTTCTCATGTTCATCATTTCTATATCCCACATTATAGTTACTGACCTATTCATCAACAGGGTTCTATTTATTGCAAAGGAAAATGCAATAAATATCATTAAGCCATTTGTAGTATTTATGATACATTTTTTTCAAAAGCACTAATTTGTCATAAATATTTGCTTTATTCATAAAATAGATGCCTTTTGTATAACCATGTATTTATTTAATTTCTATTATCCTATCCTTACTTTTAATTTTGAAGTTTTCTTGAATACTACCCTACTTGAATTAAACATTTTGCCTATATTACTCATGTCAATGATAACATTTATATAATTACTCTCAAATTTTTTTTGAAATCTAGAATTGTAGAATTTTATTCATTATTGACTGAAACTGACTGACAGTCCAATAAGTACCTGGGATTTAGAGGGGGCAAATTGTAGATATAAACAGTGTACCAAATCCACAATTGTTTGAATTCAGGGAGATTAAAAGCTAGGTTGAAACCAAACCCATAGTCCTCATTTCCTAATACCGCTTATTACCCTATCAAGATTTTTCAAAACATTCTTGTGTTAAGGCCAATTCCTGACTTAGGCTTTCAAATTATGGCCTCCAAAAGATCTTCCTGAAAAACAGAGAATGAAAATGTTGAGTCCTTCTCAAGCTTTACAAAGTTTTGATGGTACTTTAAGTGTTGGTCACCCAAGATTCCTCTCTTCTTACAATCTGACCTCTTTATGGGTAGATGCAGGGCTGTTTGTCATGCCATTTGAAATAGAAGAAGCAAAGAGAATATGGAAGAGTGGTTTATTAGGAATTCATTATAGTCCATGCTAATGTCAATATAAATGCAAAACAAAAAGCCTTGGAAAGATTTCATTATTCTTCAGAAAGTCATTAATCCACTCACAAATAACAGAGGGCTGGTCTCTCTCCTCAACCCGCCTCCATCCATCCCCCTTTCAGTCATTGTTCATTTTAAAACATTTTAATGGCTCTGGGAGTATTCATGAATTCTGGTTGCTTCACTCTTCTAATCATGTTGTCGGCTTAAAATTCACATTTAATTAACCTCCTCACCCAAGGCATAAATCAATAATAAAACTCCAAATGCTTACCATACCAATAGTGATTTTCATTTCGAAGGAAACTGTTGAAAATTAGACATTATTACGCCTGAAGAAAAGCAGAGAGCTAGTGGTGTGGAGAAAAAAGAGCTAACACATAAATGGTGATAATGAAAGCCATGGACCTTAGAGAAGATATCCATTTTTTTCAGATTTCAGGGACACAGATGTTTAGAATAAGTTCAGAAAATAACATTTTATCTAGAAAAATTAGAGGCACTCTAAATTACTAATATAGGAGTAATATGTCATATTTTGCCATGTATAATGTGCTCCTGTGTATAATGCATACCCATGTTTTAGGCCCAAACTTTCAGGAAAAAGTCTTTTGTTTTAATTTAAATTTGTATTTGTTTATATTTAGACACTCGTTCTTTGTATTATAAAGGAATTTTAGCATTTATTTTTTAACATATTATGGTACAAGAAATTTTATGTAACAAATAATTACAAAACAAAAGAACAGATGTGAGGTGCAAGAAATGTTTTGTACCAGTAAGACATTTACATTATTTAAGCATCATAGAAGGCCAAGAACTCTTCATCGCTGTCAGTAACAGAAGTATCGCCTTCTTCATTTTCTACATTACCAGTGTCTTCTGAAGAGTCATGTTCCTCATCCCAGTAAATTTTGTCATCCTCAGTTGCAGCCATTGCATTGCAGTTGCGTCATTTTTTAAACGATTTCACAACTACTTCTTGACACCTTTCCATGATCTTAGTATCCAATCACAAACCTGGGTAATGGATGCTTTGTTGTTTCTGCCTGTGGGTATTAAATCATTACCAGCTGACTGCGTCCACTATGTCCACTATTTCTTCATTAGGACCTTAAAGAACTTGTTTTCTGACATACCAGCAGTTGGCTGGTTAGCCTGCCAGGTATCATAGCAAGTTGGGTTTTCTAGTCCGCTGCAATTGCTTTTGCACTTTGTGCAACATGGGCTTTGAAGTGATCAAAATAAGCAAAGCTGTTTTATAAAGTAATCCTCCAGACTTTGATCACCAGACTATAGTAAATCATATTTTTATGCCTTTTTCATTCATCCCTCCTTTTTCCAGAGTATTATTTTGCACACAGATATCATTATTATTGATTTCTAGAGTTACACTTTTAACTCATAAGTATCTGTAAAAGAATTAAAAACATTTACACAGATACAGAATTAGTACTACCCATGTATAATGTATATCCTTATTTTTCCCTCACAAGTTAGGGCAAAAAGAGTGCATGTTATATACAGCAAAATATGGTAGTACTAAAATTCTTATGACAGGAATGAAACAAGAGAACAGATATTGTTTAAGGAAAGGAACAAAAGCATGACAAACCTAGTACAAATTTGGGGACCAATATTTTAGCTACATGATGTCACTTCGTGATATATTTTAACATCTCAAGGAGTCAATTTCTCTATATGTGAAATGATATTAATGGCATCTACCTTGGAGAATTAATGGACTTACTCCTAAGGATTAAGATGATATACATTCAATACATGGAGGAGAGATGTGGTGTGTGTGTGTGTGTGTGTGTGTGTGTGTGTGTTTGATGTTTGTGCTCATAATACACACACAAAAAGCCACCCATTATATCAGAGAGCTCTACCCCTCTAATCAATATTGATTATTGATTGAGGCACAGAATCATAAGAACAAGACAGTGTTCTTTTGTGTAATTTTTAACTGAGAAGAGACTTAATTTCAACCCTTCTATACTAAGGATGCTATAGATGTAAACCATGAAATAATGTTTCATGACATGTATAAAAAGAGGTATGTAAAAATTCTGATCAAATATAAGTATGTGTGCATACACAAATGCACACATTCACACATACAAACACATAAACACACACAGAAAAGTAGTGATAAGAAGTATAGAGATTGATCCATGGTATTCAGGTCAGGAGTTACTGTGGTTCCTAGAAAACTAGCTGTTGAGTATATTCAAGTTCTGCCTAATTAACTTCTTCCTTTCAATCTCATTTTAATAGTTCTATATCCATTATATGTATATAGCTCATAACTTTTAGTAAATGTGTAGAGCTAGCAACCATCAACATAATCCAATTTAGACTATTTCCATCACTGCAAAGGTTTGTGTTGGTTTACAGTCAGTTCCCATTCCTACCTCTAATTCAAGCAACTAATCTATTTTCTGGCCATTAATTTGATTTTATATAAAAAATTTTATACAAATAATATTCAGTATCTGGTCTTTGAGTCTAGGTTTTTTCATTCAGGAAACTGGTTTGTAAGATTCATTTATACTGAGGCATATAGCAATGGTTTGTTTCTTTTAATTGCTGAATACTGTTCCACTATCTAATATAGAGTATTTTGTTTTATCTTTTTACCTGATAATAGCATTTGGATTGTTTCCAGTTTTTCACAGTTTTGAATAATGCTGCTAAAAAATGTTTACATGATAGTATGTGTGCACAGGTTTCACATATTATCTTGGCTAGGTCTTAGAACAGAATTACTAAGTTGTATGGTAAGCTTATGTTTAATTTTTTAGAAACAAACTTCATGAAAGTGATTCTATTATTCTACCATCCCTACCAAAAATGTTTCACTACATTCTAGACAATGCTAGATATTTTTGAAGTATTTGATTATAATAATTCTATAGGATACATGTTTAGTGGTATTTCATGGTAGTTTTAATTGGCATTTTGCTAGTGATTAATGATATTGAGCTTCTTTTCTTGGGTTTAATGACCATTCATAAATCTCTTGAAATGTCTCTTCAAATATTTCCCAATATTTTATTTGAATTCTTTGTCTTCTTACTGAATTGTAACAAATATATTTCATATTCTGAACATAAGTCCTTTATTAGATAAATAACTTGCAAATATTTTATTGGATTTTGTTTTTCCATAATGTTTGTCATAATGGTATCTTATGAAAAGGAAAGTTTGTTGTGTTTTTTTATGATAAAGTGCAATTTGTCAGTTGTTTTATTTTAAGGAATTTGTTTGAGGCATTATATCAAGAAATCTTTGCCTCATCCAAGTTTACAAAGACCCTTCTATTTTTCTTCTAAAAATATTCTAGGTTAAGTCTTTTATATTTAGGTATATCATCCATTTTAATCAATTTTTCTTTATTGTATGAATTAAGAACCTAAGTTCATTTCTTGTGTGTGTGTATATGTTTGTGTATTGTGTGTATGTATGTGTGCTTGCATATATGTGCCTGTAAGTACAATTTCTACAAAAAAAAATTCTCATTGGGATATTTATAAGGATTTCATTGAATATATAGATAAATATGAAGATAATTGTTATTTTAAGAAGTCATCTGGTACATAATCTCCATTCCCATTTTACCTATGTCTGTTTGAACTGGTTTTCTGTGAGTTAAAAGTAAAAGGTCTCTGATTTATATATAATTGCCTTACTTTCTCTTTGCACTTTCTTCTAATCAATGATTTCCAAACAAAATTACATTTGATCAAATAAATGATCAACATTTCTTAACAAATCCACAAATGAAGAAAAGTCAATAGTGGAGAAGAATGATACAGAACCCTATCTATGACTTCAGAGGAGGTGGAGGATAGACCTTATGAGATCCTAAAACTTGACTTTCAGTTTCACTGTCTGGTGATTAGAAAAAAATACATTATTCTATTCCTGTAGACCACGATTTTCTTCTTCTAGTAATATTTACTTTATCAAAGACCCACTTAAAGGTGATAAAGTTAATTTATAAAAGTGTATTCTAAACAGGACAGTATAAAATTACATAGTGATAATCATAACTCCAACAAATTGGACACACTTCTCTGTGAAGGCCTTTTTTATTTTTTGAAGATTTTATTTAAAAAATAATAATCTCCTTGATAAAGCGCCCTGTACAGAAATTTTCTAAAATTACCAGAAGTCTGTAGATATTTTTACATAAACTGCTATTATACCAGATCTCCTATGCCTGACTTCTTCTGTTTGCACCTGAACAATTGATTTAATTGAGCTTAAATGATGGATTTGATACTAACCAATGAAGATTTTATTTCTCATTTTATTGTGATAGAATTTTTTCAATTCTGATTCTAGTCTTCAACTTCTTAGTTACTCTCTTAAATATATGTAGCTTTCACATTAAATGATTATGATTTTTCTTATGTCTTTATTCCATTTAAACAATATAAAGAATGAATAGTAGAGACCCAATTTACCTTCCCATTTTAAGTTACTAGAAGCTGGGAAAAATATATGAAACTATGGCATTGGAACTTGGACAGTACACAATTCAGGACTTTGTTTCCTAAAAAAGAGGAACAAATGAAATTATTTCTAAAATCATTCCAATTTATTACCTAGATTAAGATTTAGGCTGCAGCATAAGGAATGGATACCTAGTTGTAATCCATTGGTGCTCTTGAGTTGAAGAAATTGATATGAGTTGAAAAGGAAGAAAATAAAAACAAAAAACAATGCTAAAATTTGTGAAGGTTTTTATCGGGAAAAGAAAACAACACAAATTGTTCAGAAAGCATTACAGAGATCTGCAGAGGTAAAGAATCCCTAATGTTTGTCACCTTTGGGAAGTAATTTTGAAAGCCCATGGAAAGCAGTAAGAAAATTATTCTCAAGCTCACATAAGACTGGGAAACTTAACGATTCCTTCAGACAGAGTGGATTGACCTTTTAATACACAGGGTTTCAGAAAGTCCTGAGAGCAATATCATCTTAGGAGTGGAAATAAATTAGCCTAAAAATAAAGACTAAGCTGGTCCCAGTATAACAGACTTTAAAAGCAAGCCTTAAAATGATCAAACTGACACTAGAAACTTGAAGCATACCACAAAAAAAGAACATCACCATTTAAATGAATAAAACCAAACCTGGAACCCAAATATAAGCAATTGAAAATGGTTGACATTCGATAGAAAATAACCAGGTGTTCCAATATATAGTACAATATACAGTACAAAATCTGACTCAGAGATGATAAATTTAGCAGATAGAGATATTAAAACAACTGTCATGAATATGCTCAGTATGTTCAAGAATGGAACATATGATTGGAAAATAAATAAATGACACAAAATAGATCCAAGTTAAACTTTTGGTTATGAGAAATATTTGAAATGAAAATTGCACTGGTTGGGATTTCTTTTTTTTTTTTTAAGGAAAGCTACAGATAAGAATGAAGGCAAGTAGGTAGCAGGAAGAGAGAGAAGGAAGAAGCACTTTGTTCATTTTTTTTATTTAGTTGTACATACTGGTTGTCTTCCTGGCCCCAGGTTTTGAACTGAAGATCTTGGGATATATGTGGACTGTACCAGGTTTGACCCATTAGGTCACTAGGGTGCACTTACACTGGGTGGGATTAATAGTAGTTCATACACTTAATCTATTTGACAACAGATTAGACAATGAAAAAGATAAGATGAATAAACCTGAAGATATAGAAATAGAAATCATACAAAATGGAACACAATGAAAAGTAATTAAAACACTAGATATTAAAAAGGATAATACCCAAAAGTCTAATATGTGTGTAATGTGATTTTCATAAAGGGACAAGAAAATAAATTCTAAATATATTTCAAATTTGATTTAGGTGCTCTATAAACTCCTAAATTCATAGCAATCTATAAATTCCATGGTAAAAAAGTATAATGAAAACAATGATAAGGCTTATATATAATAATCTAATTGTCAAAAAATGATAAAATATATGTTAAAAAGTCAATTACACAGTTTAAAAATTATTAATGATGGCATACTGTTCATAAGAACTATGCAAGCCAGAGACAGGGAGAAAAATATTTAAAGAAAAAGAAAATCCTGTCAGTCTAGGATTTTATATCTAGTAAAAATATGTTCTGTAAATGAAAGCGAAATAAAGACTTTCAGATGAATAAGAGCTGAGATAAACCGTTGCCAGCACACTTGCTCTACATGCAATGTTAAAAGAACTTTTCAGGCAGAATTACATAAAGAAAGCAATGAGGAATATTTGACTGAATAAATATATAATTTCCTCATTTTCAATCGCTTCAAAAGATAATTGCTCAGAGAAAACAATAAAAAGTATAAAGGGTTTATAATATGTGGAAATAAAATGCATGACAACCACACAAATTATAGAAGAGGGAAAGAATATAGTGCTTGAAGATTCTTATACTATTTTTATAAAGTGCTATAATCTAGTGGGTCATGTTGGAAGAAAAAAGCCTTCCCTCTACCAACTTAGATCCAGTTGTTGGGGGCCCACAAATGAACTGACAGTAAATACAATAACCATAGAACAATGTTTATTAACATTTACATGTGGAAATGTTGGGGTGAACAGGTAGAGGCAGAGATTTACATACAATCACAAGTAGGAAAAAGGGAAGAGGCAAAAGGGATTCTATGGGAAAATAAGTGAACTTTTAGGAAAGACAAAGGAAGGTATGACAGCTTGTGATAATGTATGTTTATGTAATTTCCCATCCCAGTACAAATGGTCAGTTTCCTGGAAAAGAGGACTCACTACAACTTCACTTTGAAAAGTCTCTGAAAAGACTTATTTTGTATTTACTGTATCTTAAATGGAGTATTTCATCTCTGATAAGTTAAAAAATAAATTTTGACTCATGAAGAAAAGACACACACCCAAAAAGACCAAAATAGTATAAGTAATAAGACTACAGTGGCAATGAAATGAAATCACACAAAACAATTGTCTCAAAAAAGCAGACACAGAAAAAAAATGAAACAGGACAACTGGACACATAGAAAACAAATAGCAATATCGTAGTTATGAAAAACCATGAACCATAAAAAATTTATAAATTAGGCAATCTAGAAAATTTTAAATCATTGTGAAAGACATATTTAAGAAAAGGCAAAACACAGTCCAGAAGAAAACACTTATAAAAGCATATATTCTGATAAAGAACTTATATCCAGACTATACAGAAAACTTTTATAATACCCCATATTTTTAATGTGTTAAAGATCAAAATAGACCTGTTCCCAAAGGCCTGCTACCATATAAAATTGAAAAAAGCACAAGAATGTTCACTAGCATTCTCCTGTAGAAAAGTGTTATTCAAAATATAAAGCAATAAAAACTAAAGCCAAAATGAGATACTATTGCCCATTATTTAAAATGGTTAAATATCAGTGAGACACAAAGAAAAACTTGAAAGAAGAATGGCATAGCTATTTTGGAAAAAAGTTTAGTGATTTCTTATAAATTTAGGCATACTCCATTCAGCATAGCAATCTTACTAAATTAATTCAGAGAAATGAAATTATATGCTAACATTGGCTTGTTTTTTATAGTAGCTTTTCTAAAAAACTGGGAACAACCCAACGAAGTCAAATGTCCAGAAACTCTTTAATTCAAATGTCTGAAAACTCTTACATGAATAAACTGATTGTGGTATGCCCATGCAGTGGAGTACTAATCAGTAATACAAAATAATGAACAATGGATACATTCAACAGCATGGAATAATCTCAAAAGCACTGATCTAAATGTAGCAAGAAAAAATGAGAGAAGAAAGAGGGAGGGAAGGAGGAGGAAATAATACACTTAACGACATTAAATGTGAGCAAATTTAAAATCTAATCACATAAAGTAGATCAGTGATACCCAGCATCATGGGCTGAGGAAAGCAATTAACTTCAAAGGACATGAGGGAATTGTTTTTAGAGTGATTGGTCTGTTCTATAGCTTGATGCTGGTAATGGTTACATGTCTGGAATAATTGCCAAATTCAGCATATGATACTCTCAAAATTGTTGATTTTGGTGGTATGCAAATTTTATCTCCATAAAGATCTGCTTTTTTAAACGTTAAAGCATTTCTTATGTTTTAGGTAGGCCTTGTGCTAAATACCAGAACAGACATGCAGCACTCCTCTCTTTTCTAGTCTGATTGAATGGTGGACAGCAAATTTAGTAATTGCACCATATTATTTGATATAATATATAAATACACTGAGTTCTAAAGGAAAAGAGGCTTATAATCTCAGGAGAAATGACCAGAGAAGGTGTTGAGGATTGCAAATTACTAATCCCTATTTCAACAGCCTATTAAATTCACATCTTCCACTAATACCTATCATATAAAGGCAAATAAATTTGTATATCAGAATTTTGAAATTGGCAAACAAGGTGGACATATTTAAATTTAAGCTTGTAATGGTATGCTCTATTTTTGTGAAAACGTTGTTCTCTTGTACCTTTGCTTTGTTATAATTTGTGTGAATTATAATATAGATACAGTAAATCACACAACTGTTAATTGTACCACACAGGTTATACATTTATATGTATGTATATATGTATATGTATATATATGTGTGTGTATATATATATCATCATACTCACCATCCAGATCAAGATTTAGAACATTCTTAGACTTCTTTTTTAACATCCTTGATTGCTGGATGATTATTTATTGGCATTTTAGAATTTGAGATAGAGGGCAATGCTGTCACTCTATGGAAAAAGTATAGGAGAAGATCAAAATTGTATTTGCTACTTATAGGAACTGTTTAGTATGATCAATTTTGACTCAGCTTCATTATGAAAATAGCTAATTTAGGTAACATTTGTAAACATTTTCAGGGTGAAGCATGTCTGCATGTCTTTCCAAGAGAGGTAAATATCAATATTCTGCTCTTGGGAAAGCAATGGGAATTTTAAAATCATTTTACTGCAGATAGAAATTTATAATTTTCAATGGGAGCATGTTGAACCTTAAATAGGATGGATGCCTAATAGCAGGTCTCCTCTGTGTTATTGTGCTAGAAAAAAATACCCATGTGAATTGACCTTAAAATGCCCCTTAATCTATGGCAATAATCTATGGTTAACCACTTGAAGTAACAGTTAATGTTGATGAAATCAATAATTAGGAGTCATTCTCAACTTAATTAGACATGTCAGTATTCTGAAAACCTGTTTTGGAATTAGTCTTGATGTTCTTCTATTCCTTAAAACAAAATGAGGACTAGCTAAAAATTAAAAGACCACTACACATAACTTGAATTAGACTATAAATGATATTGTTCTTTACTGTTTTGTTTTGTGTGTGTCTCTTTGTGTAGTAGATGGGTAGATGAAGAGAGAATTTTCTCCCAAGGAATAGGGAGTTCATTTTTTGAACTCTGGACAAGCCACACAATTTCAATGGATACCACAGTCTTCTCCTGTAAGCTCCAAACTTCCCATCTTCAGACTTTTTTCAGGACTTCTCTGCTACAAGACCTTGCCTGGAACTATTCCTCCTCACCATCCCACGCGCATGGTGGTGAATGAGGTTGGGTGTGAACTAAGGTCTGAGGAAATGCTGAAACAGGGCACCAGCAAGATCAGTGGACTAATGATTCATTAATTGTCTTTAGCTCAAGGATTTTCCCTTTTTTAAGCCCGGTGATTCAAAGGATGGTTTGAGATTCTCAGATTCTTTCTTAATTTGGCTCTCTTAATGGGATGGAATGATTTGCTTCTGACACATTGCTCCCCTGAAACATTTTAAAGGATTCTTTCTAAAATATATCCTAACTGAAAGAAGTAAGTAAAAGTCCGTGTCAGAGTTAACAAGACCGTGTTTCTGGACAACCTAGCCTTTTGCCTTCCCTCAAATCACCTTGTTGGGGGACTTGTCCATTCTATCTCCAGATGATGCAGGGCCCGCTCTGGAGGCTGGAATTTCTCAGCATTTGGATTACAAGTGAATGACATTGAGGAAGCCACTTCTATCACAGAAAGAACTATACTCATTCTGAAAATATTATTGGACCACATACCCTGCTCTCTTTAGTGGTGGGGGAGTCTGAGGCACAGTAAGAATACTGTCTACCTAGAATTTCAGCAGCTTTCTCTGAGTTTAATTCTATCAGGAAGACTACTTTGATGTTGTGATTGAAGCAAGTTTATTTCCAAAATACCATCATTCCAGTATCTCCTCTACATTGACTGGGAAATCATCATCTCCAGTCTTCACTTCCTGAGATACTTGACTCCAGTTAGATACATCCCAGACTCTGTCCATCCCCAGTACAATTGTCACTCCTGTGGTACACAGCATTAGAATGAGATAGGTTTGCTTGCTTCATTTTCAAAGAAAATGAAAGTTATGGCTTGTTGCCCAGCATAGCTTTTAAGGATCTAACCAATCTCTAAGTATCATCTTTGCAAGACAGTGTCTCCAAGTGTCCTGGAGTATCAGTATTGAAGGAGATATGTAACATCTCTGAAAGCTTTTATTTTTTTTAATGGTGTATTAATTTAGAATAATTTGGGACACTTTATTTGTGAAAGTTTTAGATGTATAGGAAATTTGCAAAGATAGTACAGAGAGTCCCTATATATTCCTCACCCAGTTTTAGTTTCCGCTAATATCATCTTAGTTGATTGTGGTGTATTTGTCAAAAGAAGAAACTAATACTGATACAGCAACTAAATGTCAGATGTTATTTTAATTTTATCGTTTTTTTTCCATTGATATAATTTTGTTTTGTTCCAGTTTCCAATTCTGGCAACTTTAAATAAATCCTTTTCCAATTTGATACAAAATCCTTTCTAGAATTTTTTTCAAATAACAGTATTTTCTGTCCAATTCTTTGGGTCTGCCTTGGATCTTAATGAGAACAGTAATTAAGCTCAATGCTCTTTGTTGCTTATCGCTTGATTCCTCTCAGTAGCTAACATACCTCCCAATACTTAGTGCTCTAGATTAAACCAAAAGAGAGTATAAGGGCGAAGGATTTTTTAAATGTCCTTGATTCCATTTTACCAAGGACACTGTGGCTATAAGCAAGTCTTCTTTTATTCTTTCTTCCTTTCTTTATTTCTTCTGAGTGAAAACATTTAGGTCAAATGCATCTGAACTAAAAAGTAGCTGAATTTTCCCTTGAATCAATAAAATGCTTTCACGGCATCACGTTGAAGCAAAGAAAAGCCCTTGATGATTGACAGGTCAATGACTCCTTCCTTTCTGTACCTGCAGGGTCACTCTCAGGCTGCAGCTTTCCATAAGAGAGTCCTTCAGACCTCAAAGCATAACAAGAAGGGGCATGTTTACTTGGTCTGGGAAATTACGATGCATCATAATAGACTCAGTTTGCAAAGCCATTCTTGCTAAGACAAGCTCACCAAGTATGCAGTTCAGGCATTGTCTCTTTAAAGCTGATATAAGCAGGGACATTTAGTTGCTCCTTTTAAAAAAAAAAAAAAAAAAATGAAACCTCTGAACCTGAAGTTTTTCTTCTCTCTAGCCAATGTCAGTTCACAGTAGCTCAGTTTATTGATGCATGTAAAAAGAAGGAAGGCAATTATTTCTGAGGGTTGCTAAACCTGCGTTCATGGAGCGGGGAGGAAATTGTGATGAGGATTTTAGTGTATTTAATTCACTTATGCTTAGAGTGAAGGAAAGAGAGAGAGGCAGGAGGAAATTAAATTAGAGAGTGGATTTTTTTAATGTCTGCTGCCTAGAGAATTACTACAGGTCTGTGCTGCTCTACATTTAGATGGACAAACCATCCAGTTAAAATTATCTATTAGAGTTTAATAATGAATCATTTTGATTTGATTGGAGTTTGGGTTTTATATTGCTTAGCAGGAAAGCTTCTTGATTGTAGATCCTATTAACAGAAATCTAAAATTTTAGGTGTGGGTTGGATTAAAGCTTAATTGGCACTATCTATCGTGAAAACGTGTAAATGAGCACTGCAAAGACACTGCGTGCAGGCTTGACCCTGTCAGTAGGAGGAGTGGCTTCCAACAGTGAGGGGCTTCAGGTCACTGGAGTAATAAACTCATGAAAAGGTTTTGTTTTTCCACTAATAGTGACCAGTTGTGTTCTGCTACCCTCCACCCTGCCTTTTTGAAGAATAGAAGGTATTCTTAATGAACGTGATACCTGATTTCATAATCTTCAATTGCATTCTGTTATTAAAGGAGTAGTTCTATGTACTTTAGAAATGATTAGTGTCTAACCGAGCCAGAAAAGTACTTCTCCCCACTCCTCTAGCCAAGGGCAGGTGGGTGGCAACTCTGAAGGCCTGGAGGGACATTGTGCTCCCCTTGTTCTCCCTCATGCTCTCCCACTGTAGCCCCCGTCTCTTGCTCCCTTTAACCCCTGGCCTCCTGGCTATCCCATCCTCAGTGCTTGATAACACCAAGTTATCCAGTGGATGGACAGGTGTCAAGACATAAGCACAATGTCTACCCTTTGGATATAGTCTCAGGCTATAAAGAGATTTTCTTATGGATTCTCAATTTTGGTTGCTGTCCATAATAAATGTATTAAAAGGATAGAATTGAACTGTAGGCAGTGAACTTAATGTCTATACAGATATTGATTTACAGCGAGGTAACCCTTAAACCTGTATAATGTTTTAATGTGGTTTCTTCAATAAAATTTAAAAATAAGCAACTTCTCAGCGGATGGCAAACAACGTGAAGACAGAGACATGGAATTTTTTATAGTACTTATATGTATACTTAGTTTACAATTCCCACATTAGTAGCAACTTTGGAATATGGTGAATACTTCACAAATGCTTATATAAAATAAAGGGAAAAAAACTCAAAGGTTGTATCATCAAATTATGATGATATAACTCTTAGCTCATTAATTTATAAAGTACATAAATAGTTTTTAAGGAGAAAAGTGACTATATATTTTTTTAATTGTCCATGAAATAAACTCAAAAAGAGAGTCATTGGTAATAACCAAATGAGCTGCTGACCTAAAACCATTAGCTATGTCTCTATATTGTGTTTGGTAGGAATAGAGCAAGGTTTGAAATGAATGTATTTTAACTCATGTAAATGATGATAATGATGTTAAAAGTTTCTTTATCTTATATGATTGATTTAATCCTGCTCTCAATCCCATATACCCCAGGAAAGAGGTAAAATTATTCATTGGAATTTTCTCAGAACAGTCTAGATGCTTCTATTACCTTTATTACAAAGAAATTTTGATATCAGGAGAAAAGTAGAAAACTCTAAGCTCTCGCTCCTTGTGCTCTATTTCCTTATTTCCCCTCTATCACTGGAAATGCCTTTGTCTTTCTGTATAACCCAACCTCCAATTCTGTCACCTTTTTCAGCATCCCACTGGTAGAATATTTTTTATATTTATTTTCTTTGTGTCATAATCCACATGATCTAGCTGTAATGGTGGACTATCACAGTGGGGGAAAAAAATAACATGGATTGCTAACCAGTGAAATAGTTCTGAAATATTATTCCTCACTACAGAACTATTTGGGCATAAATTCCGAGTCGTAGTGCTGTTCCAGACTTAAGTCTTTCTTTAAACCTCTGTTGCTAGCATCGCTTCTAATGACCACCGTTTCACTAAACTGGAGCATGTGGCTGATGTTCATGTTCAAGATCTTTTCCGATGTAGTTAATAAGCTCAGTTTTCATAACAATGCTGGTTATATTTTGCTGCTTTATTTGGAACCATTCTGTTATGTAAATCAATGTTTTCTAATCTTTATTTGTCTTCAAAGGTAATAGAGAAGCCCACTCATCACACACATAGAACATAGGATATGTTCTCAGAATCACTGTAAAGCACTTAATTGTTAAAGAATTGGGAAGATAGTTGGCAGCCTGGACATAAAGTAGCATAATGTTTGAGTAAAATGTACTTGGCCATATTGCAATAACCCTATGCATTGCTGGTTATGGGAAAGGAAAAAAATAAATTTATGGATAGTTAAAAGTGTTATTACAAAATTAGAGAGTGTATGTTTCTAATCCAGTTATTTCCCATGGCTTCTCAAAGTTTGCAAGTTTAACCACACATATGTGAGAATTGAGTATACACAGATCTCAAAAGTTCTTAGCTTTAATTTGTTTCCTATGAATTTCAGTAAACAGCATGTAGCTGCTGATGTGGAACCTTTAAAAGGAAATTGAATATTGAATTTATATTCCTAACTACCTAAGATCTCCTCCATAAAGAAAAGTCCTTTATCTTTGACCAAGCTCTCAATTTGGAAGGAAAAAACTTAGAAAATCAATGGAAGATCGTGGCTCTCTGGATGAATTGGGCAGTTCAACATCTGGGAACATAATCATAACAAAATACCCCTGAATCCATAGATTCTTTATTTTTAAAAGCCACATTTTTAAGTTTAGGCTAAACTGGGACAGTTTGATTATATCCTTCAAAAATAGCCTTCTCTAAGCACCAGTGTTTTATAATCTAATTTCAGGGGTTCAAATTTCAACTTTTTTTTTTTTTTTTCAAGAATAGGTACAGGCAGGAATGGAAACAGCACTAAATAAGCTGGAAGAAAGAGAGAGAAAGAAGAACGTTTTATTTTTATTATTATTATGTTGTTCGCACTGGACTCTAACCCAGGGGAATGTGGCTTACTCCTTTGGACACGATTGACCAGTTATTGCTCCACCAGGGCAAGCCACCAAAATTTTACTTCCTCAAAGTGAGGTGAAAAAGATTCTTTCCAGACAACACTAGAGATGTATAACAGTTAAAATAGAGGTGATAGAAAAATGAGATCTCAATAAACTTGTCTCGTAAAGTAATAGGGGCAGATTTGGGACTCTTTTTCGCACCTATTTCCTTCAAGAAGCAAAATAAGGATAGAGTTTAATCAAAAACAGTGGTCTCAAATGCATAGTCATTAATTATTGGTCTCTAGCCTCTGCTCCTCCCTCGGGAATGGAAGAGTTTTGCCAAAGTTTGGAGCAGCTTTATGAGAGTGCGCCATTGAATTACAGGGGTGGGTGGGTTGTAGGGGGGCAGAATTAAGGATATTTTTTGCATTTATTTAATCTAGGTTGGGCAGGGTATATTTAAATTAAATAACCTTAAGCTTCTGATAATTAAACAATAGAACTCCTCATTCTATTAAATGACCCCAGAAAGAGGTAAAATCCTCTTTAGAGAAACTTACCATTGACAATGACATCCTGAGATTAGTGGGAATGACATGGAAGTCTTGGGAGACTGAGACACGCCCAGCTCACTGGCATGGTTCAGGGAACTCGGGTTCAGATGCACCTGTCTGGTTCTAATGGACAAGTCATTTTGTTTGGAAAGAACTCAATTTGTCTTCAATAAAAGGAAGTGCCAACAGCTGAGAACCTTCCCTGCTAACTTGTATTATCACAAATAAAAAGGTACTTATTAGAATCCCAACTGTTGTTTTCACCCTTTAACTAACTTAAACAGTTGCATGGGAAACAAAATGATGACATTGGGCTCTCAAGGTGGAAAGCAGAGAATTCCATCAAGATAGTCTTTTGTGCAGTAACGTTTCGGTGACTACTACCACCCCAAACACTATAGCACAAAATTCTAGTGCTGCAGTGCTTGTGAGTACAGTACCCTGGTATTGAAAACACAGACACACACACACACACACACACACACACACACACACTCAAGGACAAATACTTTAGGACAAGATATACTAGAAGTATTAAACAGGGTGATTTTTAGATTATTTTCAAATTGATAGAATTTTATTATGTATTAGTACTTACAACAATTTGAATTACAGAGGCAAGATGAAAATCTTCAAAATAAAGTTTAAACAGTAGAAAAAACTTAAATTAAGATTAATAATGAAGTTTTCAAAGCAATTGATAGTTCTGACAGAAAGTTTATTTTATTATTTTATTAACGAGTTTGGACTTTTGGGTAGCATTTAATAAAGAGACAGATTTTTCAAGCAAATATAAATAGAGAAAATAGGAAGGTACATTATAATGAGTCTTATTCTACTGGTCACCAATTCTGAGTCAGTACTCATGTTACAACTTAACAGATTTACCAGAGAAAAGTATAAACTTGAAACAAAACAAAGAATTTGATTACAGGGGATCTCAAAAAGGAAAAGTAAACATGTAATTGAATATGGCCTTAAATATCCTTTTTATCTTTCTAGCATAGTATACTATTGATTTCAAAATCAGTTGGGAAATGCATCCCTTTTTCATTCTGCTTTTCTTGATGTCATCTCGTAATTAAAGCAAGTGTCCTGCTTCTCTAGGCGTCATATTTCATCTGTCTTACATGATTGGCAAATATGGCTGCTGCGTTGAGATTTTGCCTTTCACCAACCGTGGTGGAGGTTTCAGTAATATCTTCACCTTTAAATAGATCACATCTCACAAGGCTCCTGACAGTTCCTCACTTACTCATACTTGAAACATTTCAGAGGAGAAGACAGGGTTTGGCTAAACATGCCCTGGAGTAGAGGAATTAAAGATCTTTGTGGATAGAGATGACAGGGAAAGACAGCACAGTGGAATGTCACAAAGCAAAGCCACCATAAGAAATCAGAAATGCTGAAATATTTCTGAGGCCAAAATTCTACGTATAAATGTATTATCTCTAAAATCCTCCTTCCTTTCACAATCTTTTAGGAATGGATATGGAGATTGACATTATACCACCTTTAATTTGGTGATTTGGTTAGCTTGACGGTATCTGAGAAGCCCTTTTGCCTTCTTAGGTGTCTGTCTCTGTGAAAGTGGACAGATTCATTTCTTATATCACAGCTTAACCCTTGAAATAATCCTGGCATCATATGCAGAAAGTTTATAGTTCATAAATCACCTATTCCTAGATTGAGCTATTCAAGTGCTAAGGTCCGAGCAAGGACTACAAATGGACTTGCTTCCTTTTTTTTTAATTTATTTTTTATTGTAGTAATTATTCAACACATTAAAATAATTTTCTATGTATAGGTTCCCCATTTCTTAGTTATGTTTCAGTATACCATGCCCAAATCACCAAGTGTTCTTCCCCATTGTCCGGTGGGCTCCATCACCATTTGAGCTGGGTGGGATGTCAGCTCAGTGCACCCTGGCTCTGGCATGAAATGGCTGTGGGAGGGGTTTGAGCTTGGAATTTCTTTGACTGATTTCTGGTTATGGTCGCACCCAGCACAATCTCACCACATGGGCCCCAACTCAGTTTTGGGTGCGCTGGCTCTCCTTTCACCCCCTCCCGAGGCAGCCCTCCATGGCTCCGCATCTCAGCCCCACTGGGCCCGCCTCTTGCTGCCTCCACAGCTTATTCCCAAACCTCTAACCTCCACCCCACCGTGCATTCAGAGACTCCCAAGCTCTGTCCCAAATCCTCGGCTTAGCTGAGAACCACCCCAGCGCCCTCACTCACCATTAGTTGTTATCTTTTCTATCTCCAGCTGATGTGCTAGTCGTTTCTTGGTTTTTGTCTCAGGAAAATAGGTGATTTTTATTTTCGGTGTCTTTGGGGAGCGACCCTAAAGTACGTCCTATCGAGTCACCATCCAGAAGTCGATCCAACTTGCTTCCTTTTTGATATTGCAAATTAGTTGTAGTTTTATAGAGTGAGTAATGATAAGTATTGTAATACAAAGATACATTTATAATGTGGAAATTGAGTAAAGTATCCATACAAAAGCTTTGTACTTTTTTTTGGGGGGAGTGGGTATTCGGAATTAAAAGGCTTTTATTAAAAGCAACAAAGTACAAACAAGCTGAAAAATAAAAGAGGTTTTCCCTCTTGAATGAGTATTTATTTGTAGTTTTTTATAGGGGAAAGGTAATCATAATCAATTCTTTCCATGTACTGAGAATTGTTTGTTTGATATGAGACAGGCTGATGGGGTTTTTCCATATAACTGTGTTATAGCAAATAGACTTATTCTGGTCCAAACTCACAAAGGAATAATACTTCAACACCCAAGTATTAAAGTCATTGAACAATTTAAAAAAAATGATAATGTGTACAACTGAGTCCAATCATGCCAATTTTTCATATTTAAATAAACTTTATTTTAGTTATAAATTTACAAAGAAGATGCAATGAGAGCAGAAAGGCCCACATATACCCCGTACCTTACGTCCCATATTGTAAACATCTCATGTGGCCCATTTATCAAATGTAATGAACTAATATCAATTCACTGTTATTCACTGAATTTTATTCTTTATTTGGATTTCATTAATGTCTCGATCACCTCCTTTTTCTCTTTCAAGATCCCATCCAACAGATTACTTTACATTTAGTTGTTCTATCTCCTTAGACTTCTTGCCTTTGAGTTTCTCAGACTTTCCCTGTTTGTAATGACCCTGATGGTTTTGAGGAATGCTGGGAAAGCTTGTGGTAGGATGTCTTTCAATTTGGGTTGGTCTGATGGTTTACTTATGGTTAGGTTATAAGTTTTGGGGAGGATGACTGCAAAGGTAAATAAAGTGCCCTCTCCACATTATATCAAGTGTCCATGTTACCAACTATAGAGCCTGCCTGGTTTCTCCAGGTTATGTTTTTGTTCCACATTTCATACTACACTCTTTGGGAGCAAATTGTAAAGCATAACCCATTGACACGGTTAGGATTTATGCTCCACCTCCTTAACCTCCTTGAGGGGGTAGAATCTATATAAATTATTTAGAATTATTCTGTATGGAAGTCTTATCTCCTATCCTCTAATATTCAATTTTTTTTAATCGTAACAGTTTATGGATAGGCATTTAATATTTTTGGGTTATACTTTGAGTTATAATAATATTTTATTTCTCAAATGATTCCAGTTTTAGCCACTGGAATCTGTTTAAGTTGGTTCCTGTTTCCTGTCATATTGTTTTTGAATTCTTGCTTTCTGTCTGAGACCACAAGATGTTCCAGGCTCATCTGGTATATTTCCTGCTTCAGTCTTCAAATCAGAAATATTTTTCTAAGTGGTCCTGGGTGGTTTGTTTGTTTGTTTTATTGAAGGGTAGTATTAGAAACCAAGTTCTGAACACAGGCAACCATGTTATTTTATAGATTACATAACTGAAACTTAGAGAAGTTAAGGGATTTTTTCGAAGGTCCACAGGTGACTAGTAGTGAAGTTAATACCGGAATACAAGTATCTGATGTCCAGGTCACTAATCTTGTCATTATACCACTCTGACTTTCCCCTCGCATTCCTGGCATGCAACCTTCATGGGCGTGTAAGTGAAAAAATATATCCTTTGTTCCTGTAGTCTAGACATTCTGAGTGTCCAGCAGTTACATGCATTTTTATGTATGCAGGACTTTAAAGCTCTATCATGAAAGAGAAGATGAAAGCAGAGAGAGAGATTCAGTTATGTTAATAGTGACAAAGGAAACAATGAAGGACCATTTACCCAAGCAGGGTAAAAACTGGGTTAGACAGAGTACCTGAGTTGTGTTTTTTATGCTCAGAAAATCTGCTCTGCAATATATTTGTGTACATAGCTTATGACTTCCAAGATCTTCATTAGTCACATTTCTATTATAGGTGTGTCTTTAAAGCCATGCCGATCCTGAGTGGGTATATTCTCATTCTCTCTCTCTCCCTCTCTTTCTCTCTCTTTCTCTCTCTCTCAAGAGAGGAAGGAAGGTAGAGGAGGCAGGGAGGAAGGGATGAAGGAATGGAGGGAGGGGAAGGCAGAAGGAAAGAAGGAAGAAAGGAATAGCAGAAGGAAGCACATTTATTTGTTTATTTTTGGCTAGTCCTTCTGATCCCAAGTCTCATACCCAGATCCTTGGACTTTACATGGTCTATACCCCAGCCACCAGCTTAGCACCTGAGTCACCAGGGTGACTAGCATGTATACTTCATAAACATCTATAAAGGGCAAAATTATTCTCGTACTTGGAAGGTTGAAGTTTGTTTTTAAACGATAAAGAGTAACACATAGTGTTCCTTTCAGTGAAAAAACATGTAGCACATTCCCCTGTGGTCTTTGGAATGTGTAAGATTTAGTGATCAATTAGTACATAAAATATCAAAACCACTGACACTCTTCTTTTGGTATCAGAGGATAAGCACAGTCCACATCTCATATCACCTTATTGTATATATTATAGAGCCCGGTTTTATATTTTAAAGGTCAGTAAATCATTATATTAATGCCTTAGTATTTTTACCTCTATTTAACATGTTCCAAATAACTTCCATGTATTAATAACTAGTGAGTAATGCTTACTACTGCTGCTAGTTATTACTAAGAATGTTCCAAATATTATGGGTGATGCAAAGATGAGTAAGTTCCTGATCCTACTGATGAAATTATATCCTTTTGTATTTTACTGTTAACCTCCAAGTTCCCATTACAGTGCAGCTTACACAGTAAGCATTAAGCATGCGATCATTATTATTTATTTTCTTATTTTTTTAAAGAGGAAGGCAGGAAGTCAGGAAGATGGAAGAGGATGAGGAAGCATTTTTATTTGTTCCTTTTTTTCTTATTTTAGTTGTCCCCCTTCCTCCACTGAACCTGGGTTACAAACCCAGATGACTGGGCTTTACATGTCTGCATCCCAGCCACTGTCTTAGCTCATAAGTCACCAGGGTATGTCACAACATCATTTAACCGATTAATAGTCAATCCATACAATACTGGACTTTTACTATATTAAAGTATTTACACTGCAGTTAGTCAACAATGCAAATTTTACTGAGTTCAATAATTATTTCTGCATGCACTTTAGTAATAATATACCCTGCAAACTAACAGCTGAGCCTATGTCTCTACAAGTTTCCTGTCTTATTTATCTCATAAGTAAAGAAGTAGTGAGATATCTCTAGGGTACCTTTCATATGTTTACACCCGCTGTTCATCCTGATTTTTTCCAGTAGTGAAGAAGGACTTAACCACTCAAATTTTATTTGTTTTTTTTTTTCTAAAATGGAAGCCATATTTTAAATATACATCCTTAAAAGAAATTTGTCATTATTTTAATGTTAGTATATGAATGAATTTGATGTCTTTTTGAAATTTATGTGCACTATTCAAACTGAAGCATGTCAGAGTTTTGCCATTTTATTATTTTAAATTTATATTTTTATATATGATTGCAGTTAATTCAAATATATAATATTTTTACCAATTACTGATCCTCCATCAATCAACCAACTGCTAGTACCAAATTTTAATGCAGGCAAAGCATCTCAGCAGTAAGAATAATCACATTTTTGCTTACATTTGCAATGGTTCATCAATATATGTCTATGCATGTAATTTATGGGAACACTACCTGAAATATAGCAGAAATATAGCTAAGATTTTTAATAATGGATCTTTTTATGTGCGTTTTTTTCTAAATAAAACTAATTAATGTTAAAGGCAATATCTTCAAAGAGCTTATTAAGGGATTTTTAGGCCCCTGCTACATGTATTTCTTTTTTTCCCCCTGATTTGTATAAATTACAGACATTTATATCCTGTTTAAAGTAATTTATCCCTAATCCCAAATGTACAAGAATGACTGTTACTTTTATAACCCTTTATAGACTGTCCACAATGTTCATAATAAATGGCTGTTTGGAAAGTATAAAATGTATGTGATGACATTAAAGGACATTTTCCAGTTAGTCTGCATATACCTGAAAAATCTGATCATAGTTGCTATAGTTATTAGTTGGAAGTGTTCATGTAAAGGAAATTGCGTCTTGCTATAGGTCTCTTGAGTTTCTGTTTTCTGTCCTCAGAGAAAGTTTCTCAGAACTAATTTCTCAGTGGAAAATTTTATACATACAAAAAGTGAGACATACTTAAAACTTTATTCTTGAATTTTAGAGAATTTTATCACTTAGTATTTTTTTAAATGCAAGTAAACTTAGGTTTTAGTTTAATTTCTGTGTAATATTAAGTCCTCCTTCATTTAAGAGTTTATTTGGTAGAATAGAAAAAGAAATAATAGGATCCTATAAACTCATCAAAATGAAATTACCTATGATAAAAGGTAAAGGCATTTATGACCTGAACTCAAAGTCACCCCCAAGCTATTCTTAATACTGATGAGCATGCATCAGAGGCTAAGGCTAAGCTCTAGACTTTGGTTTGACATATTATTATTCTCTGAACTGACATTTGGACTAACATCTTTGCTCTGTGAGGATTTCCTTTTCCTCTTTAAGAATAGGCAAAATTCTTCTCATCTAACAAAGGAGCAGGGTATTACACACCCCACAATTACAACTAGGAAAAAAGAACATTGAAGCAAAAAATCCATAGGAGAAAAGAAATGCTAAAAATTTTAGCAGAAATAAATGAAATAGAAATAAAAAGGACAATTCAGAATTAAAATGAAAGCAAATACTGATTCTTTGAAAACATAAACATAACATTTGGGTAACCACAATAAGAAAAAAGAGACTGTACTCTAGTGGATAGAATCAGAAATAAAATTGGCTCAGAAATACATAGTATCATATGCTACTACTGTGAACAGCTATATGTAAATAAATTGGACAATCTAAAGAGCAAAAAAAAATTCTTAGACTCATACAACCTGCCAAGAATGATTCAGGAAGGCATCAAAAACCTGAAAAGTCCTATCATAAGCAAGTCAATTAAAGAAGTAATTTTTGAAATAGTCCCCCCAAATAAGATGACTTTACTAGTGAGTTTTTACCAGATATCCAGAGAAGAATTAATACATACTCTTCTCAAGCTCTTCCAAAAACTTGAAGAACATGGTAAACTTCCAAATGCTTTTTATAAAGTCAACATTACATGAATACCAAAGCAGAGAAGGATATATATAGCACACAGAAAAATAAAATTGTAGACCAGTATCTCTGATGAACACAGATACAAGTATTCTCAACAAAATATTAGCAAACTAAATTGAACAATACATTAAAAAATCATCCATCATATCAAGTGGATTTATTTCTGGGGTTCAAAGATGATTCAATATGATGAACTCACAGACAACACCTTACTCAGTGGTGAAAATTGAAAAAATTTCTTCGAAGATGAAGAAAATGCCAAGATGCCCTCTCTCATCAACGCTGTTCAACTCTGTATTGGAGGCCCAAGTCAGTACAATGATGCAAGATGAAGAAATTAAAAGGAAGTCAAACTGGAAGGGAAGTAAAACTCTTATTATTTGCAGATGACATCATAATATAAATAGAAAACCCTAATGATTCCATGAAAAAACTACCTAAATTAATGAGTGAAATAAAGTAGCAGACATCAAAATATACAAAAATCTATTGCATTTCTATATGCATGAAATGAAATAGAAGAGAAATTAAGAAAGCAATCCCATCTACAATAGAAAGCAAGAGAATTAAAGCCTTTGAATAAATGTAATAAATGAGGTAGACGTGCAAGGAAAACTATAAGTCATCACCAAAGGAAATAGAAGGCAAAAGGAGATGGAAGGAGTTCATGCTCATGTTTGGGGAGAAATAATATCATTAAAATGGCCATTTACCCAAAATAATATACATATGTAATTCAATCTCCATCAAAATTCCATTGGCATTTTTCAAGGAAATAGAACAATAAAGCTGAAAACTTTCATGGAATTATGAAGATCCCCAAATAGCCAAAGCAATCATAATAGGAAGGAAAAGTGGATATATCACACTCCTAGGTTTTGAACTATACTGTAACATACTATAATCAAAACAGCATGATACTAAAATTAAAATAGATGTGCAGATCAGTTAAATAGAATTGAGTTCCAAAAAAACGTGGAAAAGGTATTGGGGTAAGCAGAGAAGAGGGAGCCCTTTTCCACTGCTGGTGGGAATGTAAATTGATGCAACCTATATGGAAAGCAACATAAAGATTCCTAAAAAAAATTGAGGATGGAAAGTCCAGATGATTCCATCATCTAACTTCTGAGCATTTGCCCCAAAGCTATAACTCCAAGAGATATGTGTTATACCCTCATGTTTGTTGGGGCAATATTTTCAATAGCCAAGAGCTGGTACAAACTAAGTGCCCACTGACACATGAATGAATAAAGAAGATTTATATATATATATATATACACATATATAGATAATGTGTGTATGTATGTATATGCACACAATAAAATGAAATATTATATATGTAATATATATACACATATATATACAAAATGTATGTATATATACATTACATATATAATATTTCATTTCATTGTGTGCATATACATACAGCGTGTATATATATGCACAATGAAATGAAATCTTACATAGACCTTAAAAAGCTCGAATCCTGCCACTTGTGAGAACATGGCTGGAACAAGAGGTTATGCTAAGTGAAATAAGTCAGAAGGAGAAAAACAAATAACAGATGCTCTTACTCATATGTGGGATATAAAGAAAAAAATCAATGAGCAGATAAAACAAAAACTTGGACATTCACAACAGAACTGAGGTTACCAGAGGGAAAGGGATGAGTGGATGGTAACAAGCCCACAGAGGCAGCCGGCTATTTTAACTTTGCTGGTGGATGTGATGCGTTATCTATCTGATGGATAGTAAACTTTCCTATCTAAACATAAAATTTTGTAACTCAGTTTGTAGCAGAGTTACCTGAATTACAAATGAGAGGAAAGAAAATTGAGTGGGGTAAGTATGTTTTCAGAGAGAATTCGAGCCACAGTGATGTCACAATGTTTAGGGAACCATAGACTTTAGTATGAGACTCCTTCCTCTCCTCCTTTTTTGACTCTACAATCTTATCTCATGCCTCTATTCCATGGCCTGTTTAGTCAGTGGCAAGCTTTTAGTGGAATGTCAGTGACAGCAGGAGTTGACACACTATGGCCCATGAGTCACATCTGGCTCAGAGTATGTTTTTGTAAATAAAGTTTTATTTGAATACAGCCATGCTTATTCATCATAGCTTCTTTGAACTATAGCAGTGGAGTTTTGTAGTTATATATGAGATTAAATGGCCCACAAAGCCTAAACTATTTCCTCTCTGACTCAATATTGAGCAAGTTTGCTAACTGAACTGAAAGATTGGTAACTTTGGATTTGCCAACATTGAATTGTTTTCTGGCTCACAAAGCCAGCACTGATCATATGTACATGACATATTCTTCATTGAATAACACATTTCAAACCCTAGACCACTTTCTCATTTCCACTTTGCAAAGAACACTATGTACAGCATGTTGGGGAGGGAAAATAAGAGCTCAGCAGGAATGAAACTTGGAACACTTTATGGGACTCCATTACTTTTATCAACACCAATGACTTGCAAACCCTAAGAACATCACGGAAGGCAGCTTTGTGTGCTTCTTCACAGCTCGTCATTACCGCTGTTGGAAAAGGCAGATTTGTTCAGGCTTGATGGCAGGCTTGGTTCTTTTGTTCATGCAGAGATAAGAAAGAGATGAGAGAGAGAGAGAGAGAGAGAGAGAGAGAGAGAGAGAGAGAGAGAGAGAGAGAGAGACAGAGAGAGAGAGAGACAGAGAGAGACAGAGAGAGAGACAGAGACAGAGAGAGAGACAGAGACAGACAGACAGACAGACAGACAGACAGACAGAGGCTAGCTAAACTGCTTACAGACGCAGCTTCTTTCCTCATTATTTACGTCCACTCAGGTGCTGACCGCCAGCTGGCATATATGACAGATGATGCTAACTTTCAACAGATGTCTTTCTGACCCCACAGATAAGGGAAATGACAAATAATAACTTTGTAATTACTTTAACTTCAACCAAAGCATAAGCTGAAAAATAACCAGATGAGAACTACAGGGAACATGTGGGACCGACTTCCCTATTAAACATGTTTAAGTGTCCCCTGTGCTGTGCAGCTCAGGAGCTGTGCCAAGAGAGCAGCGAAGGCAGCCGAACGTGCACCCAACCATAAATCTTCTTGGCCCCATGATAAACAAACAAGATTTCAGCATCTGCACACACAGCTGATGAGGAACAGAGAAATGAAGATTAAATGGGAACTAGGGTACTGTCAGAACTTGGAGCTTTATGGTGCTTTGGATCATATAAAAGCCCTAGAATTAAAAATGCATTTTACATGTTCACATTTTCTTTTCTTCTCCATGTGCTGCACCTGATCCTTGAGAAGAAATAATAGGAAAGACAAAACAGAAAATAGAATTTTGAACTGATGAGGAGAGTGTTTGCCTTTTGCTGCTCCTCGTGGTCAGGGAAGGGAGTTAGACCACTGTGACTGCAGGGCCTTCTGTAACCCAGCCAATATCAGCAGGTCTGTCTGGGCTTCATGCTCCGAGAACAGAAAGACCTCTGATATGATGGTGCTTTCCTTTATTTTCAAGAATCTGCAGCTTGTTTGAACTTTGTCTTTGAATAAACACTCAGAAGTGAATTTATTTAGTTAGTCTAAGAAATTCTAATGGTGCTGTCTATTCCTAGATTGAAATCAGTCCATCCCAGTATTGGAACAAGTCTCACTTGTGATGGTTAACTTTGTGTCATCTTGATTGGGTCACTGGTTCTAATAATTTCGGTCTACTATTATTCTTGGTATTTCGGTTAAGATTGTATGGATGAGATTAACACTTAGAAGAGCAGACTGAGTAATGTATGTCACCCTCCTTATTGTGGGTGGGTTACACCTGATCAGTTGAAGGTTTGAAATGATCAAAATGCTGATCGCCCCCTAAGTAAGAGTCATATCTGCCTGATCACCATGAGCTAAGACACCAAAGGTTTTTTTTGTTTTTTTGTTTCTTTTTTTCCCCTGCCTTTGACTCAAACTAAAGCATCAGCTCTTCCTGAATTTTGAGTGTGCTGGCCTTTACACTGAACCTATACCATCAGCTCTCCAGGGTCTCCAGCTTGCTGACTCACCCCGCAGATGTTGAGATAAACTCCATAAAGCTGTCCTTGTAGCTTTTTTTAGTTGATACAAGTTTTCCCCTTACAGCTCCAGAATAATAACCCATATGAAGACAATTGCCATGATCACTTGCTGTGGGCTAACCATCTCTGCTTGACCTGTCCAGTCCTCATTAGGCACACTTCTGAGATCTCCCTCCTCACAGTTGCTCTTCTCGAAATGCCCCACAGTCTGCCTGTAGCGCACAGAGTGTCAGATACAGTCTTCTCTGGGAGCAGAATCTCATTAACACTTCCTGAATTCTAGTGCTATATATCCACAAATGCAGCATACATTGGCATTAGCTTCTCTGGTGATTACATTTTTTGGTTTTTTTTTTAATCTACATTTGCCTAAATATATCAACTGCTCTAAATCTGCTAAATTACATCTTTTTTTCTGCAGTTCTTTTTTAAAGTACAGAAATGTAATAAGCCATAACTTCAACAATTACCTATAAACTATTCTCCCCTGGACCTACCTTTCTAGACCAATCTTTATTTCGGTTCTATCACCAATTCAGTCCCCTACAGGGTATCTATAGAAACTCGAATAGATGTAAGCTCCCTGAGGACAGGAAAATCTCTACTATACACTACTGTGTTTCCAGTACCTGAAGTAGTCTCTGCAAATGTTTTGAAACAAATAAATAAATGAGTCATAAAGTAAGCTGTTCAACTACAGTCTTGTCCCACTTCTTATATACCCTCTCAGGAGAGTAGTTCCAACAGCTATGCAGGTACTACACCAAAATTTTGAGAACCATCCTGTATTCTACTTTCTACAAAAACTTTACATTTCCAATTAAATCTCAAGGAATGTTGATGTCTACCTGAGTATATCTCAAATTAATGCCCTGTTCTTTTTATCACCATCACTAACTTAGCTCAGGTTTTCATGTTCTCACTACTGAGGTCTTTCAATTGCCCCTAAATAAATTAATGACCCTATTCTTGCCCCCCTCACACTTTTAATCCAGCCATTCTTCATACTTCTGTCAAAGTTGTCTGTCTGAAATACAGATCTAATCAGATTATTGTATTGCTTAAAATCCTTTATGGGTTTCCCATGTTCCTTCATAATCTGACTCATTTCTACCTTCCCAGCTTCATTTGTGTTCACTTTCCCATCAAGTGCTTATTCTACAGTCATGTGGCACATACCACACTCTCCCCTCTGACCTGTGTCTGAGTTTCTTCACTTTGTTTATGAAGTGGTGTATGCTTAGCAAATCATTCAGTAGGAGGTTACTCATCATCCCCTGTCTGGTTCAGATACCCCAGATGAATTCACAGAACACCTGTGCCTGCCTCTAGTGCAGACATCCTAGTAAAGTATGATAGGGTACTCTTTCACACTTGATTCCAAAATTGTGTGAATGCTACTTGCTCGTATCCCAGTGTTCAGGACTTAAGTGCTCAGTTGAATGAATTACACTCTATTAAGCAAGTTGCAAAAGGTGGAAGAGGAAGAGGAAAAGTGCCAGGTGAATGGGAGACATTTACAGAATAAGTGGTCTACATGTGCCAACAGCAAGAGAACGCTGCTTGTGCCTGGGGGAGCCAGGAATACAGAGTTCCGAAAGAGAAGTGGGGAGCAGAGGTATAAAACAAAGATGGCTGTTTTGCAAAGAGAATTCCTGAGGTTGGTGAGTTGCCATCTGGACATCCTGCTGACCTAGTGTTCCATTTCTAGTCCTCCAGCAAGTGGTGAATTATGTGCACCCGACAGACTTCCCTCTGGTGCCCCACATCTCACATTTTGCACTATCTCCCCTTCATCATCAATAACCCACAAAGCTGCTGAGTTCAGCACATTTCGTCTTGTTAGCAAGGTTTTCCCTTCAGTGCTGCCGCCTCTTTGCAACTCAATCTCTAATGCTGACTGCTAAAATGGCTTGATGTCCAGATGTAGATTCAACATCTGAGTCAGGAGCTCTAAAATCGGTGCCATAATTGTAGAAATGTGCTGGCAGATGTAATAATGATGTATCTCTAGCACATTTGTTGGAAGCTTCCAAAGTCCCGAAGAAAAGTAACTTCGCATGTATAGAGAACTTGCCTTGGAGCAGGTATTGTTTAAGTATTCCACGTATCTTACCTCACAAAACTATGAAATATGTACCATAATCACCCCCATTTTATGGATGAAGTTATTGAGACTCAGGGAAGTCAGTGTTAGGATTTTTTTAATGTAGTTCCAAATTCCATGTACTTAATTAATTTATGTGCCACTTTAAAATGGCTAAGGACCAAGAAAGAGAAAATGGCTTCTAGTTTTTGGTTTTTTTTTTTATTAGAAGGAATGAAGATGAGTAGGCAGGCAGGTAGGCAGGCAGAGAGAGGGAGGAAGAAGCATTTTATTTGTTTATCTTGGTTGTTTCCCTGGCCCCAGGTCACAAACCCAGATTCTTGGGATGCATGTGGATTATGCCAGCCCGAAGCTATGGACCTAACCACTAAATCACCAACAAGTGCCTGGCTTCTAATATTACCTTTGCTACAAATTGTGATTTGAGATACATCTGAGCCTTATGACAATTTATTTTTCTGCATGGTGACAGAATTTGTGTAGAAGAGCAGAATTCAATTCCTCTTACTTTCAGTCTATAACATTTTTTTAAAATATTACATTCCTTTGCTCATTTTAAAAGAACATCTAAATTTTCAATAATATATTTAAATATTTGCTGTTCAGTCAGTATTTTTAGAAATATATATTTTAAAAATAAGACTTTTTTATATTAGCATTTTATTATAAGTATTTCAGTTCTTTAGTTTCTATTTGCATAGCGTATCTTTTTTCCATCCATTGACTTTCAATGTATTTGTGTCTTTAAATCTGTGTGCCATACAGCACATGTAATTGAATCTTTAGTTTATCTAGTCTAATGATTTATAATTTTTGATTGGAGTCTTCATTTATAAAGATATTCACACTTAATGTCATTCTCAAAATGGTTGGATTTTCATCTGATAGTTGCTATTTACTTTCTGTATGTCTCATATTTTTGTTGTATTTTTCCACTTTTCCTCCTTCAGTACATTTTTTTGTAACCAATACTCTTAGTAAACCATGTAAATTCTCTGTTGAGATTTTAGCTCTAATTTTCTGAGTTAACTTTCAAAACGGTTTACATTAGGGATCACAACATTCATCTTTTTCTAAATCAAAAAGTGTATATTGAAAGTGTTCATATGTTATTTTGATTTACATATATATATAGTGAAATGATTACTATAGTCAAGTTCATTAGCATATTCATCTCCCCACCTAGTTAGCATTTGTGTGCATGTTAAGAACACCTGACATCTACTCTCTTAGCAAATTTCCAGCTTTAATACAGTATTATACTGCATTGAGTGTTACTGTACATTAGTTTTATTTATTCATCCTACAACTGCAGCCTTATATCCTTTGATCAACATCTCCCCATGTCTCTCACCTCCCCATTTTAATTTATCACAATCTACTTCAGATTAGTACTGACCTAATTCTAGTAAAATGTGACCCCACCCTCCTTGGTTTGTGATATTATTGCCATGTATATTGTATCTATGTTACAGCACAGTAATCATGTGGTAATCATTGCTTTAAACAAGTTCATGAGTATTTTATAAAATTATAAGAAAATAAACATATAATGAGAATATCTTATGTTTATTTATATATTTACTATTTCCCTACTCTTCATTTATTCTTGTATATTTGAATTCTAATTTGTTGTCATTCCTTTCAGTTTAAAGAACTTTCTTGAAGGACAGGGGTGTTAGCAAAACATTAAGTCAATTTTTTGTTAATCATGTATACCTTTATTTTGCCTCATTTTTGAGGGATAATTGTGCTAGATAAAGAATCCTTGATAGTTCTTGGACTTCTATGACCCACTAAGTGTGAGCAATTAGGACTTGGAGCAATGTTCCCTCCAGAGTATATCTTCTGTAATTATAGTTTGCTATGTAATATTCATGATGTATTCTAGTTGGAAAACACTAGTTTCCTCAGAATAGGGATTCTCAGAGTCTTTCAAACATGGATAGGTCTTGATTCTTGAAGCAGATGGAGCTTGAAATGCTTCCCAAATTTTTTGACTACAGAAATGTTTTTTCTCCAGTACATCTCACTTCATCAGTATTCCGAACGTAATACATTGAAAACGTTCATCTAGTTTAGATAAGTAAACTGAGGCTCGGAATGGGATTGAGAGTGGCCCAGTGGATGAAGCAATAACCTAGTGAAAAGAGCAGGATGATGACGTTTTCATCCTTTTCACTCCTAGCAGCCTCACAGCAAGGATCATGTTACTAGAGAATCAAGAGATGCCACATTCTTGATAGTCAAGGAAATATGTTGTGATTCATTTGTTATTGGGTTTTTGTTGTTGTAAACTACTGCACTATTTTTTGACCACACAGCTTGATAAGTTTTGGGGAATTCGTTATCTTCACCTTAATGCATCTACATGCTTGACTGTTATAGTTCACACTGAGTAGGAAAAAAAAATAATCTGCAGTTGAAACATCCCTATTTTATAATTACATTTTGATTGCTGAGGCATTATCAGGGCATCCTGCAAAGCTCAACTAATGCAAACCTAATTCTGCTTTAATACTAATCCCAGGAGGAGTTTAACTTGAAAACAGTAAGATTTATTTTTGAGTCTGTAGATTATTTAAAATACTTAGTTACTGAATTTTATGCACTGTGTACAAGGGAGAAAACAGATTACCGGAAAGTTCTATTGCTTCTTTTCTTCTAAAGGGGCCAGGGGAAAGCACAATGCTCATAGTGGTCCACTACATCATTTGGAAAATGACTGCAGGAAATCTGGAAGATGGTGGAAGAACAAACAGAAGTATGCAAAACATACAAAACTCCTCAGGTAAGACAGATAAGACTAGGCCTGTGTCTTTTATAGAATTATAATCATTAGTATGGTTAGCACTTGCAGAGCTCTTGTTACCTATGATTTTATCCACATAGAAATCTTTTGAGGTAGCTAATTGTTAACTATATTCATTATAAAGGTCAGGAAACTAAGCCAGAAAGATTAAGTAACATATATAAGAATCACTCCTCTGACTTGTCCATGCCTTTGTCTCTGCTTTTAACCAGTCAAAATTGTGGATAACCACATAGCTGTGGTTCTCAAAAGGTGGTTCCCTTAACAGCAGCACCAACATGACCTGAGAACTGGCAGAAATGCCAATACTTGTAACACACCCCAGAAGTACTGATTCAAAAACTCTGGGTTGGGCCTAGCAATGTGTTTAAACCAGCTTTCCAGGTAATTCTGGCGCTCTCTAAAATTTGAGAGCCACTATCATTGAGCATACTTGATAAATTTGTCTGGAGTTGAGATATAATTTAAGACATAATAAAAGGAATATTTTTACTACCTATTAAAGACCCATCTCTCAAAATTTCAAAGTCATACTACAGAACACATTATATCATCCACACAAGTCTTATTTCTAGAAATGTAGTACCTTATTTTGTTTTGTTTCTCTTTGTCTTGTTTCCCATGTCAACAAGTGTTCCCAATGCCACTGCATTATATGGACATGTAATTCTTCTGCCTTTGGAGAAAACAAATCTACTTCCACTCAGGTCTTCTGAGATTCCATTTCCTCATATAATACACACATGCACACACACACACACACACACACACACACACACACACACACTCTGTGTCTATCCAGCACAGTCTCTAGCACATAACAAATAATGAATATCTGTTGAATTAAATAATGTATTAAATTGCTGTAACTTCTGATTCAGATTTTAAATTATTATAGGCACTCATTTGAAAGCAGATTCTTAATAATGCGATTATAGGATTGATCTGGATATAACGAGTTACCAAAGCCAATTGTAGTTAAATTTTAATAAGTTATACTTGAGAAATGTGGCCAATAGTCTTCAAAGAAGAATTGCCTGATAAACCATACTTCTCAGTATCATGTCCTGTGTAGTGACATCATATGAATATTGAATGTAGGTCATAAAAAGTTGTTCAATTTCTATATTGGTCCTTTGAAATAGGTGTTCAAGGGAAAATCAGCCAGTATATAAGAAATCTATACTGAACCCTTCATGTTTGTAAGGAAGCCCAAAATAACTAGCGATAGAAAGAGACTATGGATAGAGAGAGCTACTCCATCAACTACCTGTTCTGGATTTCCCCAGTGAAGCACAACACTTAGAGTTTTAAAGCACAAGAGTTAAAAAACTATTATGGACATAGAGCCCAATCAGGCATTATGGTGGGCCCCATCTGCCATCTGACGGCAACTATGACCTCCAGCAAAAATAGTTCATATGAATTCAGTCACTCACCAAACAGTGAGCAATAATAACACATTATTGTTCTAAGTCACTATACTTAGAAACAGTTTGTTATGTATCAATATATAAGTATAACAATAGATCAGGGTTGAAAAGTATTCCATATGTTGAATATATGACATGGTGCCTAAATATAATAGAATTAGCTAAGTGAGAAGGGTCAGGTGTATGTACAATTCATTTCCTTTTGTTAGCTTTAGCAACACATTAGTGCTGCTTAAATGTGGACTATAAGTGCTCTTATGATAAGCATAATAACTAAATTTGCATGGCAGGCAGTGTTGCATATTGCATATTTCAGTTGAGTTAGAAATTTCATTAACAGTACAGGGAATATTTTTATGAGTGTCATGAAAGGAAGAGGGGTAAAATTTGTATCCTGTTTAAAATTTTATAACTTGAGTTACACTGTACATTAAGTAGAACAGTTTCTAATACAACCTAAGAAAAGTGGCTAGCTGTTGACTGGTACTGTTTCCATATAGCTGAAGACTTAAGTGAGTTAGTATCCAGTTCTCTTACTACAGCTTCCTATTTAAGAAGCAGGTGGAGACACAATACACTTTCCACACTTAAGTTTTCCCTTTGGCAGCTGGCAAGCCCAGTTAGTTAATATAATACAGCTTAATTGTCAAATTCTTGACCCTGCAAAACTGCTTTATATTAAAATTATTTCTTTATTCCCCTCTCTTTTCACAATATATAATATACTAAATACATGCATTTATATACCACTTACCATTTGTCATGTAGAATATTTGCTAGTTGCATCCTGTATACAACTAAATCATAATGTATCTATTGGCAAGTATCTTTTTAAAGCTTTATTGAGATATTTTTCAGATAATATGTAATTTCTAAGTGTGCAACATGCTGATTTTATACACTTAAATATTTCAAAATGTTTATTATAACTTTACCTAATACCTCCACCAAATTGTATAATGACCTTCATTTATGTGTGTGGGACACATTTAAGATCTAATGTCTTAGTAAATTTCAAGTATATAATAATATATTTTTAACTATAACCAAAATAATGAACATTAGATCTCCAGAACTTATTCATTTTATAAATGCTATTATATTACACATTTTGACCAACATTTCCTCATTTCACCCACTCCCTAGTCCCTGGTGACCATTATTCTACTCTCTATTTCTTTGAGTTCAGCTCTTTTAGATTCTACATGTAAATAAGATCATATAGTGTTTATGTTTCTCTGTCTGACATTTCTCTTAACATCATACTCTCAAGGTTCATCCATATCATTACAAATGACAGGATTCCCTTCTTTCTCATAACTGAATATTATTTCATTGGTGTATGTATAACCATATTCTTTTTAAAATCTATTTATTGATTAACAAACACTTAGATGGTTTATTTCCTTATCTTGGCTATTGTGAACAATGCTACGATGACCATAGATATAAACTAGTTTTTTGATATCCTGATTTCATTTCTTTTGCTGTAGTCCCAGAAGTGGGATGGGTGGATCATATGGTATGGTAATGCTATTTTTAATTTTTGAGGAAATTCTATACTGTTTTCCTTAATGAATATATCAATGGACATTTCCATAGAAGTGCACTAGAGTTTCCTTTTCTCCACATCCTTGCTAATAACTTTTGTTTAAGATACATCTTTTATCATGTCTTCATTTCAGAAGGTCAGCATCTAGGTAATAGATCCTTGGTTGACATTATTTTTAATTCGACATCTTAAACATCCATTCTCTCCCAGACTGCATGGTTTCTGCTGAAAAATCCACTGATAGTCTTATAGAAATTCCTTCGTAGGAACAAAACTTTTTCTCTTCTGCTTTGTGAAATTGTTTCTTTGGCTTTAATTTCAGAAAGGTGATTTTTTTTTTTTTTTTTTTTTTGGTTAGTGTACCTTGAAGAAGATTATTTTGGGTAGAAATTTTGGGCTACCTATTAGTTTTATGAATTTGAAGGTCCACTTTCTTTTTCCCTGTGTGGGATGTTCTCAGATATTATTTATTTAAATAAACTCTTATTCCATTCTCTTGTTCTTGTTCTTCTGGGATTCCTGTCAGCTGTGTATTATTTCCCTTAGGGGTATCCAATAAGTCACAGAGGCTGTCTTTTTTCCTTCATTAAGTCACTTGCATTCTAATTGGATTTTTTCAATTGATCTGTCATTTAATTCCCAGAATTTCCTGCTTGGATAAGTCTACTCTTGAGACTCTGTTAAATTCTTCAATTCAAAATTTCTGCATTTTTTGTGTTCTATATATCCCTTTTGAGTTTCTTATGTTGTTCTATTGTTTTCCTGATATTATGAAACTCTGTTCTCTTTGAATATATTTACATATATATTATAAATTTATAATTGAACAATTACTGAAAATTGTTGATCAGGCAATACATGTATTTCCATTTCCATTTCTTTGAAGCCAACTACTGAAAGTTTACTACATTCCCTGATGGAGTCACAATTCCTTGATTCTTTGTGATCCTTGTAAACTTGTGGCGGTTTCATATACTTGAACAAGCGGCCACTTCTTCCAGACATTTTGGGCTGACTCCAATAAAGGAAGATTTTCACCTGTGGGTGGGAAGACACCAGAGTTTTCGTGACTCTGTCTAGTGGTGCAGTTAGCGAATGCAAGGACATGTGGTGGCACCAGATATGTGGGGAGTGAGATGCCTCTTTAGCTAGGCCACTGGCATCTACAGCATTAACAATCTGTGTATGGAGAGATTGCAGTGGCTACAGGTCTATTGTATGCACATTGGCACCTCCCAGTCCAGTGGCTGACAAGCACGGAAGGCAGCAGTGCGGGCTGGAATCAGTGATGTGCACATTACCCACATGGCAGCCAGCTGCAGGTGCCTGTGTAGTAGCAGTAGTGATGGGGACAGGGATAGGACCAACTATGAGCACATTGGAATCTGTGGGGACCCTGACGGTTAGCATAGTTTCTCCTAACTGCACAGTCTTCCCCTAGGCATGTGCACTATAGTGTAGCTGGTGATGAGAGGTCATGCCAGGGTGTATAAGAACATAGCTGGAGGGGCAAACTGCAGGTGAGAACAGTGGTGCATGTCAGTGACAAAATACAGGTCCTGACCAGGGCCCACAAGCTACTGCAGGTGCCCTGGCTGTCAATGTGATCTCCCCTGGTGGTGCGTTCCTCCCCTGGCACGTGTACTGCAGTGCAGGGAAGCATGCACATAGTGGTAAGGGTCAGCTGACAGGTGCGGGGGAATCCAGGCTAGCATTTGTACCCATACAGTACAGAAGCAGAGTGGAGAGGTGCTCAGACAGCTTGCAGAGTGAAAACTTGAAATTTGCAGAGGGTCCAGGTGGTTATACAGGCTGTTAGTTTCTTCAGTGGTAAAATCTGCTTGATTTTTCTGCAGAGCAAGTCACTGTGTACCTCAATGGCTCTTGTCGCTTGGCTGTTCTTGGTAGTCGCTCCTTTTCTTCCTTGTTCTGAATCATCTCTGCTCACTCAGCTTTATCAACAGGGTAGGTTAAAACCAAAGCAGGACCTTCGTTCAATCAATGCCTCAGAAGGATGGGGAATCTGGTACTCCCTGTTATTTTTCTTTCCTGGCAAGAACTCTCCAATTGAGAAGTTTCTCCTGGCATTGAGCAGTGCCAATTTAAGGGACAGGGTGATGTAGCCAAAATGAAGTTGTCTCCTTTCTCTTTTTGTGTGGTTATTCTCAGCTTCATTGTTTAAATGTGTCATCCAAATGTCTTAGCGTTCTTGGATTCCAGAACTTTCCCAGAGCTGTTTGTGTTTGTGAGTAACTAATTGTTTACTTTTATGAAGGAAGCAGAGATTAGGGCCTCCTATTTTGCTATTTCATGACATCCAACAAGTCACTTATTCCTTTTTGTCTCTCCCATAGTACCAAGTTTCATAGAAATTCTTTAATAAATACTTCTTAAGTAAAATCATGGAATTTATGCATGATATACTTCAAAGATATTGCATTTTGTTTTTCAGACTAAGACACTTAAAGGGTTGCAAATACATTTTAATTGCTTTAGCCTTAATGTGGAGTTCACCATCTGCTGAGCTCAGCACTCTTTTCTCAAATTCTAGTCACTTCATACAATGACCTAACTTATTTTCAGACAAACAGATTTTAATCCTGTGATGGACCCATGATCAGAATCAAACACTTGCACTTCCCAGCTGAATTTTTGGCTTAACTTAAGTAACAAATATTCCTAACCAACAGTTATTTCTCTATAGTGAAGTCTTCCCTTAGAGGAAACATTGGGGAAATAACTTATAAAGTCATATGCAGGTATTCAATTCTTCATAAAATATTGAATCAGTGTAATAGGTGACCAGTGAGCCAAGCAATTGACATTTACATGCTTTATATAAACTTGAAAGGAAGCTTTGCATAATGTTTAATCTCAAGTTAATGGAGAAAGCATTCTGCATGTCTACTCAAGACAAGAACTGTGTTTCTCATTCCATAACACAGTATTATTTCTCTGGTCAAAATTTGTGGATTTTGGTCATGTGGGGCTGACAAGAACCCCTGCAAAGAAAGACTATAGCACATATATGAGCTTTGCAGACTTCAGGCATCACAAATCATACTTCGAGATTCAGCACTGCTAAATCCTTTAACTTAAATCTGAAACAGGAAACATATCAGGAGCTTTCCAACTCTTTATTTGCTTATTGTGTGTGCATGAATTTCTCTCTCTCTCTCACACACACATACACACACACACGGAGCCATGCACACACATACACACATGCACACACAGAGGCATGCACTTATGCTGCTGGAAAATATCGTGAAGAGGATCACCCATTTGTGCTTGAAGTTTCCTTCCTTGCTCTCCTGGAATAATTTAAGCTTAGTCCATTATTCTCTTGCTCAAACAACTTAATACTAACCCCTCTCTCCTCTCCCCCAGCTTTATTCTAACAAATAGTCTCAAGAATTCAGAAAAAGGTGTAAAAAGTAGTCCCTTCTTAAAAAGGTAGGAGAGCCCCAGTACATGGCTAATTGAGGATCATTTTCCATTGAGCCTATAGGTAGGGAAAGAGAAGAAGGCATCCAAAATGCAATGAAATGTTGCATGCATAAAGAGGAATTAAAACCTAAGGGTTTAGAAGCTTCTGTAGTCTGCCCAAGCTGCTATAGCAAAATACCACAGACTGGTGGCTTAAACAGCAAACACTTATTTTCTCACAGTTTTGGAAGCTCAAAAGTCCAGGATTAAGGTTACAGCAGATATGACATCCTCTGAGTTTGCAAACAGCCACCTTCTAATTGTCTCCTCCCATGGTGGAAAGAGATAGCATCTCTCTGAGTCTCTTCTAGAAGAGCACAGATCCATTCATGAGGGCTCCATCCTCATGATTCAGTTGTCTGCCAAAGACATCATATCTGAACACCTTCACGTTTCAGTTTTAACACATAAATGAGGGTCCATAGCAGTGGCTTTAGCGTGGTAAACACCGAAGGAATCTGCCTGGCGGCATAGTCACAGTAGACAAGTATTATGCTGTAAGATCTGGGATCTCAAAAAAAAAATTTTTTTAATATGAAATTCTGTATTCATGCTACTCAGCTCATTTCCTCTCTCTACTCCACCCCTCCTCCTAGAACTGATTTTTTAAACTTATATGTACAAAATTCACAGTATTGACAGCTCTGTCTACAACATAAAATTTATGTTATAATGGTAATAATGCTGCTGAATAAAATTAAGTCAGCACTTTCTCATTTCCATGCAAGTCCCAGGAAAGCAGCACATCTGTGCAGCTGCTTGACACATCTTTTTGTGTTTTTCAAACCAGTAAACCTTAATTTTTTCCTCTAAAAATCACTGGTGAGATTATTGGAGACATGAAGGATAAATATAATACTAATTTTTAGCACCCTTACATTTCAAATGTACTAGTCATGGATGTTATTTTGATTTTGTTAATGAATGCATGCAGCTCATACATCAGATCCAATAGGCATTGAAGTTCCAGCGATGGCAAGGCAGCTAATGTACAGAGACCTGTATCCTTCTCCACACTTTGATCACCTTCTTGTTTCTTCTCAGCCTGCCAAAAAGCCTACTCCTCCCAACTCAGATGCCATTGATTCATGAGCATCTTTCTGCCTCCTCAAATCACATATTCTGTCTCCCTCCTGCTCTTCCATCACCTGTGTATTTACTGAATCTGCCTTTGATGCTACTTAAGAGTCTATATCCTAGCTCTATAAACTCTCTACTCTTTAAGGGGAGGAATTAGTTTCTTAATCTTTGCTTTACCCTTTTATTGTAATTTGCAATAGGTTTTGTTGCAGACACTGCATTGTAATGTTTAGTGCATTGTTTCAATTCTAAGTTGGCTGTTGGTATCTCTTCCATATGTCCTTGAACCTAGATATTATAATGCTCCTGTGACTTCCAAATATCAAGACCATCATCTCTTTGCCAGGAGTTTACACGGGAATCCACTCTGCCCAAGGTCATCACAGGCCCAAATGCTGGCGAATTAATGTGTATTTCCAACACCATCTCTCTAACAGTTCTCAGTAAAGACTGGTGGGAGTTGGTATATAATATGCAAGGTATTTGCCCGCTGATAGAATAGCTCTGAGACAGGTGTTATGCATCTGCTCCTAGAATTCCCTAGCTTGTCAGTTCTCAAAATTAAGTGAACATCACAATCATCTGCAGTGCTTGTTAGACCATATTGCTGAGTCCACATGCAGAGTATCTGACTCAGTAGGTCTGGAGTGCGATCTGAGAATTTTCATTTCTGACTAATGCCCAGATGCTGCTGATGTGGACCAACTAAGAACCACACTTTGAGACGCATTTCGTACTTCATGTTTCATAGAAATAACCTGCTTCCTAGCCTATTCTTTATTTGTTACCTTCTCTTCTTTCACTCTATTTCTTCCTTGCCAATGTTTCTGGGATAATCTTGAAAGTAAACTAATTGTAGTCAATCTTTAATTGGAGGCTGTTTCCAGGGAAACGTAAAATAAGACAACCACTATCCAGTTTTTCTTGCCATGATACACATGAGAACCTCTTTGTTTAGAAAGATTAGGGTATGTCTGTTACAGTACACAAGTGGAAATGTTCTGCTGTTAACCACCACATGATGCTATCTCTCTGGCCTAACGTTTTCCCCGTATGACACACTCTACAAATGCTAGTAGAATGAAATTCAATGGTGTTGATAAATTATTTCACCAAATTAGGGTCAGAACCAGCTTGCTGCTTGGAAGTCTCGAAGGCATCACTATCAGTCTTTAGAGGAGAGCCATACATCTGGAAAGGGGACCCGATTTGCAGCTACACACTAGGATTGGCTTGGCTGTGCATTGGCACTGTGGTCTCTGTGAAACTCAGGTCTGCTGTTGTACTCTGAAAACACCGGGAGAAGTTTACAGCTGCTTGACCACTAGAGTCCAAACATCCTAATGTCCCCGCTTTGGAGATAGTTAGACCTCCTGTCTGCTGTGAGTGCTGTGCCCCTTCATTGTTGCATCTTGACTGAGAGCCCAGATTCATCTCCCTCCCATGTGTATCATCCTTGTCTCAACTCATCACTCATGTAGAATTTTCTTATGCTTATTTTTCCTTCTTTTTATGGATGATGGAATGTTTTCCCCACATGGAACAAAGCATATGCTGCAGTTTTTGAGTGGTCTTCTGATTTAATCTCACTCTTTTAAACAGTCTTGTCAAAAATGTAGATGTGGTTGAATACTCAAACTTCAAAATCAGACAGGCCTCTGGCTTCATAGATCAGTCAATCACTGAGTACTGAGCACCCAGAGAGAATTGTGCATTACAGGAAAATAATAGGTAATAGCATGAACAATTCAGTTTATTAGTTTCCTTGGGACTAAGCTTATACCATCAATAGTAACACTGACAACAAAGACCAAAAAAAAAGGGAAAAGTATGTGCAATTTTCATAACTTATTCTGCATAAGATGAAATTTGCATTGAATTGTGTGATAAGCTAAAAAAAAAAACAGAGAAATACTTAAATTGAACATAAGTTCAAGTTTATTTATTTTTAATTAATTCCAGTAATGGTGAAATGAGCCAGATTTCCAGCTTGGGAATTAGGACAGTGCTCAGAACAGCCAAAAAAGTGAAAAAGAAATGAAATTTTGCATATTCTGTGTAAAATGTCAGGGTCACATCTATCATGAGAAGACATACTTTAAGACAATAGCCTCACTAAATGTAAGATGCCTTTATGTCAGGAAATATTTATTTTTGTTTTTTTAAAGGAATGCTGCAGACAGGAATGAAGGAGACTGGACATGCAGGGAGGGAGGAGAAAGAAGCATCTTTATTTTTGTTTAGTTGTGCACTTGACTGTTGCTCTTGGACCCAGAACACAGACCCGTCCTTGGGATGGTTGTGGACTGTGCTGCTTTGGAGGCAGCTGACCAAACTTCTGTTCCATCGGGGTACACCCAGATCTTAATTCTTAAGTGCATCTGTACGAAATAAGAAAACAATTTTTTTTTTCATTTTTAAGGAAAGGTGCAAGCAGGAATGATGGCAAAAAGGGAGGCAGGTAGAGAGAGCGATGAGGAAGAAGCATCTTTATTTTATTTTTATTTAGTTGTTCACACTGGTTGTGCCCCTCCTCCACCAGGACTCGAAACCAGGGCTGTATGTCTTGCGCTCCTTTGGAGGTGATCGACCTAACAGCTCCTCCACCAGGGCACACCAGAAATAGGTATAGTTAAGCATTTTCTCTATCAAGAGTCATATGTGCACAAAATAGAGCTATTAATAAATAATCCTAATACAAAAACTAATAATAATACTACTAGCAAACAGTGCTGTGTTCCGGGGGCAGCTTCATAGGTGTGTCATTAGCACAGTCTCTTTGTGCCTTACACGCAGAAGGAAGATCCCCATCGGGGTTTGCTATTACGTACTTGCTGTCTTGAAAGTCTTAGTAACCTTATCTTTAAATCTGTGCTTATAAGTCAAGTGCAAGCTCCCACACATGGAGTCTGTGATGGGGGCTGTCACCGCCGTCCCTGAGCAGTGCCCGTTCCCCCTGCTCCTGTGCATCTCCAGGGTATGAGCTCAGCCAGCTGCCCCTCCCTGGAGACTTGGGTACCTGCTGGACTCCTCCTGCTCCACCCAGTGACCACTGCCACCCTGCCCCCAGCAGGGGTATATGTGTGGGTGTAGGAAAGTTTGAGCCCTAATTCCTGCAGTGATGAATATGGTGAGACATGCTTTACAATATGGCAAAAACGGATTTTGAGAGGTAGTAAGGTTACTCATCAGCTGACTTTGAGTTAATCAACAGCAGGTTATTCAAGCGAGATTAATCAAATAAGGTTCATAAAGCAGGAGTTTTTCTGAGAAGTCAGAGACATTCAGTGCCTGAAAAGGACTTCATGTATCAGTGCCGCATAGAAGATTCCATTCAAGAAGGAATGTGGGTGGTCTCTGGGAGCAGGGAGTGGCATTCGCCTAACAGCCAGCCAGGAAACTAGGACCCTAGACCTACAACCACAGGCAACTATATTCTGAAAACAACCTGGATGATCTTAGAAAAGGATTCTTCCCTATATTCTCTACATAAGGGCTGAGCCTGACCTTGATTTTGACCTTTTGAAAGCCCAGCCAGCTCAGCCTGAGCTGCTGACCTGGAGAATGATCAGTTAGTAAATAGATATTACTTTAAGATGAGAAGTTTGTGGCAATTTTTTACATGGAAATAGAGAACTAGTACTTCTCCTTCTTCCTAAATGGTCCTTTGACATTATTTTATTTAAGAGGAAGGCAGTTATAATATGAAATTAATGATTAGTTAAAGTAGATTCTTAAAAGGCAGCTTCTCTCTGTTTGCATGTACCTACAAACAATATTCATCTATGAAATAATTTATGACAAGGCTGAATAGCTTTATGAGCAATGACATTTATAGTCATGTTAAATAAAGATAATAAAATATGCATTAAAACATAAGAACCCTGAAATGTTCTAAAACAAATTCCTAGCTTCACTCATATCAAGCCCATATTTTGTGTGGGATATTATAAAACTGAAGAGGAGTATTATCATTTTCTACCTTTGAGAATCACAGTTACTCTTAAAAAAAGAAAGTGTCTGAGCAAGAGAGTAAGACTGCTGGAAAGGAGAATTTCATACTCCTTTTAACTTTGGTTTTTAAATCCTAATCTGTTTGTTGTGTCATTTTGATGAAAATCATTTTACTGTGAAGTTAAAGGGAGGTTCTTAGCTTTCAGCTCATGTGAGAATCACGTTGATGAGTCAGTGGGGTGAGGAAGGAAGGAGCACTTGTGCTGGACTGCAGGGAGCAACAGGATTCAGACTTGGGTCAGAGTTGGCACCGTCGCTAACTTATCTACACTCCCAGCAGAACCTGGTTTCTCCCCTCTACACATCAGCATTCCCTCACTGGACCTAATCAATGTGACACCCTCCAAAGGTTGATTTTTGAAATGTTCAAGGAAAACCTTTCATCTGTTCCTTTAAACCTGTTGCCACTCACCGTCCTAACAGCAGGTGCTCATCTCTTGTGGTAGAGTGTAACCATCCCACCATTAGAGCTACACTCTCACATCCTCTCTGAAGCATCTGATTCATCCAGAAAAAAATGTAAATTAGCACTAAATACATGAAATCTACGTCAAGACCCATACAATTATTTTACACTTAATCCCCAATGGAGAAACACTGATTTCATGTGTGAGTGCAAGTGTGTGTGTGTGTGTGTGTGTGTGTCACTCAGGCAGGAGACTCTTAAACACAGCTTTCTACCAACCATTATTTATGCTGCTTTTCTGAACAGCACCTAATAACTGCTAATTAAGTCTTTTGTAGCCTGGCTCTGAACTAATTAGGGTTAATTGAGCCTGCTTGTGCATTAGCTATTCTTGCTCTTGTCCTGATAATCAGGAATTTTGGAACACATTGAATATTTAGTCAGTGTGTTCGCTTAGACTTTGTTCCACTGGGCATTCTGCTGCAGGCCTTTGTCATCTGTTAATAGGGAACAGTGGCTTGTTCTCTGCTTGATTTGTACCTTGCTTTACCCAACGTGCATGTCCACACACATATGTGTGTAAACCCCTTAGGAATATGCCAGAGAAATGAAGACCCTGAAGAATGGACAAGTGACAGGTTCATTTCATGTTCTTTTGACTTTACACACTCAGATACATATCTTCTCAGAGAATGAGAATAGAATTTCTGAGGCTTTGTGATCTGCAAAGAAAACATTTTGTTGTCTTCCTTTCGCGTTCTATTCATTGGTTAGATGGTTAGATATCTTGGAAGAGATCTTAGCTTATAGTATTCTTGTAAGTAAGAGATCGGAATACATATTATTATCATCATCATTATTATTATGTTAATCATAACCATTGGAGTCATATCAATACTTCCATTAAAAAATCTCCATGAGGGTCAAATCCACTGCATTTCATACAGTTGACAAAATGTCAGTGAAAAATTCAACTATTCAGCTTGGAATTTCATTCTATTGTTCAGCATATTTTTCTCATAAGAACAATTCTACATGAAAAATTAAAACATGTCGACTCCACTGGCATCCTGGTGGCTTAGTAGGTTAGTTCACAGGGTGTAGTCCAAGTACATCCCAAGGTCCGCATTCAAGATCCAGGGCCCAGGGAAACAACCAAGATGAACAACCAAATAAAATGAAGTGCTTCTTCCTCCTCTTCTCTCTTCCTGCCTGCCTGCCTGCTCACCTTCATTTCTGACGGTACCTTGCCTAAAAAAAAAAAATTCAACTCTTTAGTTTCTCATGGTCTTACTTCTCAAGGAAATTAAGTTGAACAAGAACTAGAAAATAACTTTAACATCATTTAACAACTTTTCCTAATACCACCAAGAAGACTGGTTATTCACCAATTACTTTGTGTATATTATCTGATGAACCTGAACTCAGAACAAATAAACTCACTGTAACAAAGATTACATTTACAGACTAGATATTTATATGATGCAATTCTTAATTCTATGCATTTGTTGGGTTAGTAGTTGAAAAGACCTTGGACTTCAATTTTACCTCTCTCTTTACAAATGATGAAACTAAGGATTATAGAGGTCAAGTAGTAGACCCAAGTTTATTCATAGTTAAATAATGGCAAAATTCAAATTCAGGAAAAAACGTTGAACTACTATAGGGGGTTTCATTGTAAATTGGAATTCTACACAGTGATACTACCTATTCCTGATCATCAGCAGGAAATTCCTTTTCCTTCATAAATTTCACCAAGTCATTTGTGAAGACTGAATTCCAAATCTTCATCTATGCACTAATACCTACAGAGCATACTATAGTGACAGCCCACTTAGCAGCAGGCTATTGATGAGTATTTAGTTCACTTTATATTTACATAATGTAGTCTCCCAAAAAGGTCTTCATTACACAACTTTTAATTGAGAATAGGACTCTCCTTTTAAAAACATATCCCATCATGCCCTGGTAGCTCATGTGTTATTATCATTCCTGGGAATCAGACCATACACAGTCCAAGGACCCAAGTTTGGTTTGCAGCCTGGGACCAAGGGGAACAACTAAGAAGAACAAGTAAATAAATAAAATTCTTCATCTTCTCTCTTCCTACCTGTTGCTTGCCTGCCTTCATTCCTGCTTGCCTGCCTTTCTCTAAAAATTTTTTTTCTGAAAATATCGCCAGCCTGTTATCTATATATAGATATACCCATACATGTAAAGGCTTAAAGAAAATAATGGGGATATGTAATTTTATAAGTAAAGACTGTGTACTTTTTGGTTCCTTTTTAACTGAATTCAAGATTAATCAATAAAATTAATATTTAATATATTACTATTGAGACCTCAAAAATCTTGTTTCAGTGGTTTTAAACCAATGATTCTTTTACATTGTAAAAAATACTGCCGACATTGAAATAATATCTAATTACTGCAATAGGCAGGAGAAATAATAGAATCTGTAATTGTGGCCTAAAAAACTGCAGTTTAAAGCATGCATACCGCCGTTAAGATTTATGATCATACTAATCAAATTGATGTCAGGGTTTATTTCATAATGGAAATTTTATGATTCAGGAAAACAACTATGATGGCTGAGAACAAGTTAAATGGATTTTGTCCAAAGTATTGTTCCAGAGAATGATGTGAACAAGTATTGCAGTGTTTCCCAGGGAATTCCTCCATTTCTTTTCCTCATAGCTCCCTGCATTCTAGTGTGATTAATATTACAGGCAATTCCTTACTTTTCAGTATGATTATTATTACAGGCAGTTCTTGGGGGAAAGTACTAATAATTAGAATTAATCAAATTATTCAAAGATTCATTGCTAGATATTGTTTTATCTATATTGTGACATTGTCTCAATAGTAGCAGGGATTTAATTTGTAGAGATTGACTTTAATTTACAGAGGTGATGACACAAAGAGGTCAATGCCTTAGAAGCTTTATTACATAACCAAGAGAAGGGACCACATAGGGAAACACCCAGGTTGGTCAGGAGGGAGGAGGAGCAAAGGAGAAAGCATGGCCCAGAGCTTAATTGTGGTTTCTTGGAGAAGGTAAGGAATAGGTGACTCTGAGAAGGCAGGTTAGAGCAAGCAAGTTACAGTTGGGCATTTTAAATAATTTTAGTAGACTAGGCTATTGGGGAAGACTAGTTATGGGGTATCTAACTCTGGGGTGATTTAGGGCAAGGGAAATACTGAATTGGTATGAAAGTTAGATAAAAGAAGTTGGGATGAACCTTGGACTGGTTGGTTTGCCTGTGAAAGGTGTGCTCACTGGGGTCATTTTCTATTTCGTAGAATGAGCTAACCCCGACAGCCCCCCAGATGCCAAAGCATCATAAAATATAGAAAATGAAAAACATGACTACTGTCACCATCCCTTAAGCTTTCTCTCTATTCTTCTTGGTCTGCTCGGCAGAACCAAATTGAAATGAGGGAAAATTAGGGATTTTTATTGGGAGTCAACATAAGATGATTATTTCAATATTTGACTCTGTTATGAATGTGTTTCCTATCATTTACATAAAATATTAAGTCATCGATTATATAATGTATAAACATCACACAGATATGTGTTACCATTTGCTAGTATTTAAATCTGTTGTGAATGTACATTCAAACTGTTGGAGACTACCTGTGAGAGTCCAGTGCCAGGTGACTGAAAGTCAGTGGGAGAAAGAACAGGTTGGCAAAGCAGAGCAAGATCGTGACTGTTTTGTAAAGCAATGGAGAGGGGAGAACTCATGATGAAAAGCAATCTTCTGGTAGAGGGAGAGTGCTCAAAGTCTTTAATAGAGCAAGGCAGCAAGAGGGTTGAGATTTTTAAGTGTATGCACTGCTCCGACCAGTATGTTTTGCACACAGCTCTGTTTGCACTCAGCACCTTCTGAACATGATGCCTTCTGCACATCACACTCATCACTGTCTTGGGAGAAGCTGGTTTAAACAGGTTCTGTGCTTGGTGGTGATTGACAGCTGACCTTAGTCCCTGTGTAAGTGTGGCTAGTTATTCCTAGGACAAGTACAATTGCAAGGTCATAGGAGTTAGAGAAACAGGACTTAAAGGGCTGGGAGACTGGTGAAAAGCCTCTACTTAATATAGTTTCTGTACCATCTTCTTCTTTCCCTTCAGAAAGACATAGATACACACACACACACACACACACACACACACACGAAGCAAGATTTGGAATCCTAAATGTAAATAAGTTCTTGATTGAATAACTGATAATAGATATCAATTAATTCTAGAATATTTTGCTGAGCCCTTGAACTCTTTGAATTTAAGATACTGAATTCAAATCTTCACATTCCGTTAAATAAATGTATCTTTTTTTTCTTGCTCCCCCCCATCTTTTTCCTCTCTTTTTACCTTCCTCTTCCCTCTCTATCTTTTGTTTTATCTTTCTTTTTTAACAAAAATATTACTGGAGCTCAAATTATACACTAATTTGGCTAAGTATTGGTGATACAAAGATAAAAAGTCATGTCAATATCGTCAAAGAACTCAAGTATTGGTAGAAAAACACTGTGCTGGAATGAATGCTTCCTGGGAATTCTAAGAGCTACTCTAAGAGAAGCTTGTGATGGACACCCAGACCAGGGAGATCTAATCATGTTGAAGGAGTCAGGGAGATATTCACAGAGGAAGAAGCTCAAGCTGAGAAGGGGCGAGCATTTGAAAGTTAGACAAAGGAAGAAGGCATTTCAGGAACAATGAGAATATATATTCAGTGGTGAAAGAAAACCTGGTGTCTTAAGGAAACTACAAGTAGTTTAAACTGACTGAAGTTTAGGGATTAGGGGAAATGGAAATTATAAGGCAGGGACAGATCACAAAGGGGCCTTTTTGCTATGCTAGAAAGTTTAGTTTTTATCTCCTCCATTCACAAACATGGAGACATAGTCTCAGGCACCATTTGAAACATTGGGAATATGGTAGTAAGCAAGACAACCAAAGTTCTCTTACATTCTAGTGCAAACACATAAACAAGTGTATAAAGCTTGTCAGGCGGTGTTCCTGTAAAGGCTTGCTTTGACATGTAGGTGCTATTTTAAATAGGCAATCAAGAAAGTCCCCCACAGCACAAGCCATCTAGGCCGGGGATTATTGAGTTGTGAAGAAGAGTAGCATTTGAACAGACCTGAAGGAATTTCAGGATGAGCCATGGCAGTGCTCTGGGCAGACACAGAGACACTTGAGCTGCAGAAAATAGGAAGCATGAGCTATGTGAATGAGCGGGTGGGAGCTGAGAGGAAAGATTAGAAAGGGAGGCAAGGTCTTATTTCTCTACTACATAGGAGGGAAGGGAATGTGAGTTTTATTCTATGATGGGAAGCTTTTGAGAGTTATTTCAGCAAGCAACACAGCATGAGCATGAGTTACATTTTCAAAAGATGACTTTGTTGTTTTGAATCTTAATTGATAGTAGTTTCCAGAATATATACATTTGTCAAAACTCATCAAAACACAATATCTATGTGTTTTATCCTATGTAACCTATACCTCGAAAATTTTCACAGTAACTTTCCTTCTGTGTGGATATTTATGTATGACTGGATAGTAGAAATAGAATTTGGAAAGCCAGATGTGCTTTCTTAGCATCAACTGTGAATCACTGAGAAGTGATAAGGGATAGGATTCTTTGTGTAGTTTTGAAAAATAACTTGAACAATGGAGTGCAGAATGGTTGCAGAGCCTGAGAACAGGGGACCTAGTTGGGAATACACTGTTGCATTAGTCCAGGTAGGAAAGAAGGGTCAGGGTTCATACAGATTAAGAGGAATAATTAAAGAATTCAGAAACATACATTGACATGATATGGTCAATTGGATAAGGGAGGTAAAAGGGAGAAGAGTCTAAGATGAATGATTCGTAGGTTTCTGGCTTTGGAAAATAGAAAGAACATGATACATTCATTCAGACTGAAGTTATTATTTTTTAAAGGAATTTATTTAGGAGGTGCAGTTCCCTTTACAATAGTTTGGGATGTTCAGGTAAGACACAGGTAGAAATGAACAACATACAGTTGTAGAGAGAAGTCTAAGAGCTGATGGTGGTCTGGTTCATAAATAAACATTTGTGAGCTATTAATAATTGAATAATGGTTAAAAGTGAGTATCTAGATGAATGCTCTGGAGGAACCTAAATCACGGTCAGCAGTCTTCAAAATGTCAAGGTCATTCCTTTGTGTGAAAGTATGATTTACTCCTCCATAGCCAATATTTTTTAAAACCAGTCTTTACTAAGCACTTATTATGTGCTCCCTGGTAAGCAAGGCAGTATGGTTGATAGAAGAGCTATAATTTATATGGTAAGTTTTTCTCTTAATGGAAGACACATGCATAAAATATACCCTTTAAATTCTATCGAGATTTAACCCCATTTTATAGAGAAATTGCTATTTGTTATATGCCAAAGATTTGTCTGGTGCCTGATAATTTTCACATAATTTGCATTGCTTTGTGATAGATTGAAGTCTAAGATATCCCCGAGATTTTCTGTCAGTGAAGTACGTGTTCTTCATAACCCTGGCTCTGTGAATATAGTAGATTTTACTCCCATGGTTAGGTCATACTTTATGACACAGTTGGCCTTAAAATGTGGATTATACAGGTGGGCATGGCCTACACATAAGAGCTAATTAAAAGCAGAGAATTTCTCTTGCTGGTGGCAGCAGAAGAAATCAGAGAGGTGTGTTCTGTCTGGGTTACAAAACCAAAAGCGTCCACTTGTGAACTGCCTGTGGGACCTCATGACAAGGAACTGCAAACAGCTTCTGGAAATTGAGAGCAATTCATGGCCAAAACCTAGCAGGACAAATGAGGACCTCAGTGCTCTAACTGTAAGGAAATGAATTCTGCCCAGAGCCTGTGAGCTTGGAAGGCCATCCTAAGTGCCAGGTGAGAATCGCAGCCCTGGCTAACACCTTGCTTTCTATTCTACAAAATCCTGAACAGAGAAACCAACCATTATGTGCCTGGATTTCTGACCTACAGAAAGTGTGAGCTAATAAATGACTTGTTTTAAGCTGCTCACTTTGTGTCAATTTACCATTCAGCAGTAGAACACTAAAACACATTTAATGCCCAACGCTTCTCATGTTGGGGCTCAGAAAGGTGAAGAACATCCCTAGGGGTCTCAAGCTGATAAATCGAGCAACAAGGATTGCAACTCAGGTGTGCTTGATTCCAAATTCCCTGCTTCTTTCATCAATTTGTGCAGGAAACTGTGTCAGCACAGTCAAATGATGCTGTGGGCAGACTAGAAGCTTGGGGTCCTCCCTGGAAGCTTTTTTTTTTCACCTCTGCATTGCTCTAGCTCTGCCGGCTACATCACAGAGCCAGCATCCTCTTCAGTGGCCACCAAGTGACTCCTGGGAGAGCCGTGAACACTCTTCTCATGCACCAATTAATCTTTGACCACTGAGACTGCCCAGCAGAGGTAGGAAGGGTGAAATGGACTCTTGTTTTTAGGAACTGACCCGAGGGTCCTGATTTATTTCACCTTGTTTGTGAAACAGCAGCTAATGATATTGGTTCACTACCCACTTGGACTAGACTCAGGGAAAGTTGTTTGAGTGAAATCCCTGTACAGCACAATTAGGGCAAGAGCCAGCCCACTTGTCTGACTTGGCTGTAATTCATCTCCCCTCACGTTCAAAAGGCTTGTCTAACCAGGGACACATAGTCTTATAGAAAGGCGTCCACATCTTAACAACTGTTTTTGCATGAACAGAGTGTATTTCAGTTCTTCCTCTATTCCAGACAAACCCAATGAATGTTCCTTTTGTATCAGTTGCAATGTAATATTAAAAATCCCTATTCCTTAGATTCCTTATTTTTAGCGTACGTGTAGTCATACCTTACAGAAATATTGTAAAGATCAAATGTGATAATGTACATGAAAGTGCATGAAAAACTAAAAAGTGCTACCCACACTTAGGATGTTATTAGATTAGACTCAAAGCAGTTGTCTACAGGAGGAATAAATTTAAAATATTTGAAACTTTAAGCAATTTAGAAAATGCTGAAGATAAGTGGTCATGAGTTAAATCTATGTTTGCCATATATAAGCGCATATATACTTATGTGTATATACAAGCACACACAGTGGAGCTCTGAAATAGGGTGATCTGTGCCAATACCTTCAATCCATTCTTATATCACCTTGTAAAACACTCTGGTGTGTGATAAGTGTACTCAGTTGCATTTAGGCTCCTGTTCCTGAGCTTCTGCTTAAAACTGAGTCTGCACTTTTCTTACAGTTCAAGCTCTGCCTGGGATGAATGGGGTCATTTTGGTACCAACTATATCACAACTATATATTAGACTAGAGAAAACTGCCAAATGGGGTACTGGTAGGGAAAAGAAATGAAATTTTTCAGCTCCTAGAAGGGAATCGCCCTCACTGGTGAATTAGAAAAAAAGGAAGAAAAACTACTGAGAAAGTGTTAGAGTTACTTAGAACCCATTTTTATGCGTTGGACAACAGCAAGAAATTTGTCAGCATTGGGCAGCATTATACTTTCCCAGAGCTATAAAAAGGTTATGTAAACAGTAACCCAAAAGGAATAGAAACACATTAGAATTTATAGGCCTAAATTGCTCACTATGTAAATGAAGCTTTCAAATATATATGGTTTATGGAAATTAATGTCTTATATTTATTACTCAGCTTCAAGATTAAAATTGGAGCCACACTGATTAGGTAACATTACAAATCAATTCCCGTAGAGAGAAATGATAATAATACATCAAAGTACAAATGCTCTGATTAAACAAGTTGATTTATAAGAAGAAAAATGACATGTGTTTTTCTTGACTGGTGCTTCTGAATGCTAGTCAGTTTTTTCCTTATTCTTCCAAAACAATGGGCTGAGTAAACAGACAAGCTGGTGATGACACTTCCTATCGCAGTAAACAAATGCAAGGGGGAAAAGAGGGAAAGATATGGGGCCTGTCCTGCAAGTTAAATATCACATCATGCAGCGCCTGCGTGCTGACTGTGCAGCCCTTCTAGTGCAAAGTCAATGTCGATTTAACCAAAGAGATGATGGCAAAGTAAGCAGTGCATTGCTGGGCCATCCTTTAACTCAGGTCTCTCTGTTTCCTTTCTTTCTGACAAGGGAGTTGGGTCATAAGGTAGAAGGGATAATATTAAAGGATTGAAGAATGTGTTATTTAATTCAGTGAGATATATTAGCAACCTGTGAAAACTATTAGAATCCAGGATGCTCTAATGCATTAGAATATTTTATTTCAAAGCCATGGGAGGAAGAAGAAAGTTCTAGAAATATGTTTTCAAAGACTTCCATAGAAGGATACTTGAGCAGAAACAATACTAATAGAAGAACTATATTCCTAAATGACTTGGGACCAGGACTTCTTTCATAAATAGACAGAGGGAACCTGTTAGGGAAAATATCAACTTTTTTTTACAAAAATTAAACAGGCAAACAAAAACTTGTTCAAAATTAACAAAAGTGACTTCCCTCATTATATTGCTCTTGTCCAGATTTATTCCAAGTGCATCATTTACAAAGCAAAGCATGCTTTCTCACAGGTTAACTGATAGTTTTTCTATTTCAATTAAGAAAGATGTGGTAGATTCATAAAGTAACTTCAGTATTTTGTATTAATGTTGTATTATATATTGTGCTAATGTTCGCCTTCTATTTATCTATTACTAAGGTAAATTTAATCTCCATATTTATCCCTAGCGTTGGAAGGATTTAGGTCTCATGGAGAAGTCTGTCTTCATGCCTATTATATCTGCAGACATTGGTCTTCACTTAAACATTTGCAGTGTCAAGGTAGACTAAGAACTGAAAAAAAGAAGAAAAGAAATATTGGAACTTGCTTTTGAATTGGCAGGTACTTTACTGATAAATAGGATTTGGTCACTTCAGAACCAGAAATAAGATCTGGTCGCCATTTTGTCTAGAGATTGCCTAATAAGACAAGCACATTTGTGGTACCAGATTCATCTGTATTTTATTTTATTGTTGTGCTAGTATTTTACTGGCTTTGCCATCATCTGGGATATTGATGCCTTCAGGTCTCCATCTTTTAAAATGGGTGCTTTGGGATTTTATGTAGAGTAATGTGTCAGGTGATTTAGAGGTCACTGTGGTGGAGGTGTGAACACTGCCTGTGAGGGTACTATACTGTGGTAGTTGAGGTTGAGAAGATAAATAATAACCTCATTATAGTATTAATTTATTGTCCTGAAAGATGTATCATGAAAGTCCAATGGGAGTTCTGATCAATTGAACAACAACATTGCCTAAGGTTGGAGTTAGAAAGAGTCTTGATGTCTACCAGTACCAGAGAATGGATGAGCTACATCCCTCCATCAAGACTGGGTCCTTGAACTGGGTATTCCCTGACTGACCCAGTTAGCATCCATGTCACGTAGCCCTCACTCAGGTCCCACTTACTGGTATCCTGGTATTTGTGATAGGATTATGACTTCACATCACAAGTTACCTTTGTTCACATACTAACTTGTCATTCTGTTGTATGTTTGTTTGTTTTTTATTGGGTTTTTTTTTTTTTTTGGTTCTAGCTATCAACACTTCTCAGTTTTTAGTTTCATTATTTCTTTTACTGTAGCTAGTGTTTTCTGAGACCCCAGCATGGTATCTGATCCTTAAAGGATAAAAAAGATAGATAGAGCTAGCGCAGGCTGAGAGAAGTATGAAGGGAGGAGACGACTTTCCTTTTAGAAGGAACATCCTGTACCAAGGCAGAAAAGGGAAGATCCTTCTGTGAAATTATTTTACAAGTTGGCTGTGACAACAGGAAACATAAAGAAGACACAAAGGAGAGAAAGTATTAATAGTCATGTTAGAACTAACATAAAAAATGTCTAATACCCGAGGTAGGAAGACTTAATTTGATTGGTAATGAGAACCAAGAAAGAATTTGGAACCAGAGACTATAAGAGCGGAGCTACACTTAGGGAAAAATAATCCAGTATTTATGTATGGAATGATTTGGAGGAGACAAGAAAGAATAACATTAGAAAATAAATTTCAGCAGTTCCTGTAACACTGTGCTGGTCTAAGTTAGGACCAGAGGTATGGAAAAGAGGGGTCTCATTGTGAGTGTCTCAGAGGAGGAGCAATTGGGCCAGGACGCAGAGATAGCATACAGTCTTATCTTGTATTTTCAGTGGTTTAAGCCTTCAGCATACCTTATAAAGTGTGTAGAAAGTCAGTAGGATGGGCAAGTAGGGTGTGGAGGAAGAGGAAGAGAGACACTTGTCATAAGTATAAAAGGTACTTTCCTGGACTGTAAGAGAAAGAGAGCACTCTGGATTATGAAGTTGTTGGACCCTGGTCCCGGAGAAGCCTGGCAGCAAGTCCCAAGATGAGCACTAGCACCATAGTCCTCAATTTCACAATAGTCTTTCCTCCATGCATGGTAGGAAGGACCAGGAGGTACCATACAAAGAGGGGAGATATATTGATCAGCATCACAAATACCTAATAAACGGGACCTCCATCCAACATTCTCCTATGTCTTGGAATTGCATACGGCGTGACATATGAGAACAGGAGAGGGGAAAACCCAGACTTACTGAGCTTGAATTTCTTGCTGATACAGCAGGGATAGAACTCAAGAGAGAAATTAAATTGATTCAGAGAAAATTAAAATGCTTAGTTTCTTATCCACCTGAATTTGTGTACTGAAATTTGTATACTCTAAACATCTTATATATTTTTGTATTCTGGACATAGAACACCGCACATACTAAAGAGTCTATACTCAATAAATAGGAGTACATAAATATAAATAAATGAGATTTAAGATACATACAATTTATAAAAAGCCTCGTCCTCTAGTGTATATTAATAGAAATATTTGTGTGTATTTTATTACTGATAATTGCTTACTTTTTCTCCAGACATCTGATTTCTTTTTTCAAAAAAGCAAATTGCTAGATCTTATACAAATAAAATACTGTTTGCTCATATGAAAGTTCCTGAAAGTTGTTGAGTTTTTGTTTTTGTTTTCTTTTTCTTTTTTAACTCAAGTAAGCCTAATTATGTTCATGGATTTTAAATCCCAAGAGATAACAATTGTTCCATTCACTTATGACATTCACTGTGAGGAAAATAGAAGCATTCTGCAAAAAAGAAATTTAATTATGGCTTAAACAGCAACAAATATCTTGTTAAAAAGATCAGGTAATCACTTGGTTTCCTGGGTACACTTTATTTTTAATGGTTTGCACCAATTTACATCAGAATCGAGTACATTTGTTGTAGAGCTTGCCTGCCCCCAAATTTGTATATTGACCCAGTCATGTTATAAAAAAAAAAATACCCCCAAAACCTATCCTATTTGTTAACTCCTATGCATTGAAAACATCTGGGACGTCTCAAAGGGGGACACATTTGGGAACATCCTCTCTCATGTTACCTGCTATTTACATGGGGGGCCAGGCACTTCTCCATGAAGGAGCCCCTCTTCTGCTGAGATGGAAATCTCATTATGCTAAATTCTGAACAACAGCAAAAAAAAAAAAAAAAAAAAAAAAAAACCAAAAAAACTAGGGCTTTCACATGAAGTTATTTTTCTCCCAAATCCCAATTTGATTATATATTGGATTAAGGTTCTCCTTGTTTTATAATAGAAAAGATTGACTGAAGAATCCAGCGAATATGTGTGCCAGCACTTTCTGCCCATGTTTCTGTGGCATTAAACTTTCAATGTATTTGAGAGCCCTTCGTCTCATATTTATCTTGACTCTTAAAGGAACTCGTGAGGTCAACAGACATGCAAAATATGCTGGGAGATATAAATTGGCATACTCAAGATCCTACAGTTTATCTAAGGCACAACTAAAATGAACCCATAATCCTTATGCTGGGACTTCAGTCACTGATGATTCTCCCAAGGTTTATAAGAGCCTATTCTATGCTAAGGACATTCGAGGTCCTTGGAATAAATATATAAAAAGATTCATCATCAATGAAAAGATTATAAAAGAACCTAGTATATTTCATTATGTTTTCTTTGCTCGTAATTTCTTCTGAGACAATCACATGCTTCTTTTTACCTACCAACACAGCAGGACAGATAGGTCTTTGGTGTCAGATTCACTAACCCCAATCATTGCTGGATAACTAGAGGGCGTGGGGGATGATTTTATTTTCTGACGTAGACATAAGAATTTGAGTTTAACAGATATTCTACGTTGTTTGTTTGTTTATTTATTTATTTTGCTGTTGTTCTTTTTATGATGCTTAAGTTTTTCAGATTCGAGGCATCAGCAATAAACATTGCTGCAGAATCTTAGCAAAGAGTGATTTGGTCACAAAAAATATAAATCATTTTAAATTGACTTAAGTATAGGGAAACCTATTTTAAGTACACATAAGTAACTCACAGAAGTCCAAAGCAGGCAGCACAGTGGAGTCTCATCAGGAACTAGGATTAGACTTTAGAAGATAATGAAATTTATCTTGGACCGAGGCAATGTCTCTCTGATGATGTTGAGAGGGACTTATCCTCTTATTTCTTTGATTTTACCGAATCATTTGCAAGGTCACATTTTTATCCATTTGTTCTGTTTTCCTGTATAAAAGACAAAGTCACTGGACAATTAAGGTGATTTTGTTTCGGATATTGACATAGGGATAATGAGCAACATCTTAAAGAAGTGGGAGAAACATTGGAACCTTAGAAAACCCTAAAGACTCAGGCTCCAGGCCAACCATTACAGACTGAGGCACCAGGCCTACCACGTGGAATTGAGCACTAAGCCCACCCAAGGGAACTCAGGCTCTGCGTCTGCCCCCTTAGACCTAGGCACCAGGCCAGCCCATGGGCACCAAAGTACCAGGTCTGCCCACCCACTGACCTAGGCACTAGTCCACCCTGCCCAAGTACTACAGCAGTATGAACATCATGAGGCCATCTACCCAAAATCTTTGGATGGACTGACTGGCAAAAGGCCTCCCTACAGAAGCCAGTCTTCAGGTGCCGACTTTTTCAAATGTGCAGACAGCAAGGCAAGTCCACAGGATCATGAATAATCAAGGAAACAGTGGCCATCAAATAAATAAGGAATAATCACTACATAAGCACTACAATAAAGTACCAATAATCAGCACCAACCCTAAGACACTGGAGATTCGTAAACTGCCTGAGAAAGAATTAAAAATAATTATCTTAAATGAACTTAGAGAGACAACTCAGTGAAATCAGAAAAGCAATGTAAGTACAAAATAAGAGGTTCATCACAGAGGTGGCAACCATAAAAAAAGAACCAAACAAATTCTGAATCTGAAGAACACAATGCTGGAACAGAGAGAGATTCCATAGCAAATATGATAAAACATAAGAATCATCAGCCCAAGTCATTTTAAATGACCCATTGAGAGAAAAAGAAAAGAAAGACAAAACTGATGAAGAGTGAAAAAAGCACACAGGACTTTTGGGATTCCATAAATAAAAACAACATATGCATTATGGGAATCCAAAAGAAACAGGGAAAGTGAAATGGATAGAAAATTTATTTAAGGGAATTTCAGGACACCATCAAGATAGAAACAGAGTTATTCCCTGTTGCTTCCCTGACCAGAGAACAACTAACAATTATCCAGGAATGGGATACCACTGACAATCTCACAGAGTGCTGGTGGGCTAAAGTACTCCTGCTCCTCAGAGACTAGCACAGATCGCATTAAAAGGGATGCTAGGGAGATTCATGAATCTGTGTCATGGAAGTTAGGTGGAGAAGACCCTTTGGACAAAGATGTTAGTTTGCTGGTTCAACCAAAGTTCTCTCAAAGAGACAAGGAGGACAATGGAAAAGACACTACACTCCCCCTCCCCTATCCCTTGAGATCCATACTGTCACCATGCATAAACCTAGCACTTTTCTAAGTCTCAGATTTAGGACCCCAAAGAGGAGGGATAATAGTGGGGGCACCCAGGCAAACCTACTAGTCAGGTCAAGGCACGTTAAAGTAGGAGTGAAGGGAAGATAGCTGTAGCAGCCAGGGAATATTATTTTAAGGAGAGACATTTCAGTTGCGGTCTGAAGGATAAGAAGGAAGCAGGAGACAGATTACAAATAGTAGAAGAGCAAGTGCAAAGTCCAGACTCTTCCAGTAGTTTCTTGGGCAGCAAATACTGTTACCAACTTCTAGGCACACGCTATAGACCCTGTGTATCATATCCTCTGACTCAGTAGTCTAGTCCAGTAATCTGTAGGTTTATATCCTACTGAAATAGTGTACTGAAAATAGATGTTATAAAAATATATGCAATAGAATTTTTAATAATAGACAAAAATCTGAAATAATATCAATAGAAAAGCAAGTAAGTTATGATACATCTATAATATGGGGAAAATATAAAAACAACTTGAATTAGAAACCACTCCGCTTCAAAAAAAAAAAAGGCTTAGAATGATTCGATCTTACAGAAACATGCTGGCAGAATTCTAGGTTTCCAGTTGCCTGCAGTTCAGTTCCTGGCAAACCAAAATTGTAGCAGTTGAATTGTCTGAACAAACATGGCAGATTTTAAGAGAAGACATTTTGAGTAAGTATTTAAATATCCAGGACCTATCACAAAAACATTCATTCCAGATTTTACCTGCTCACATTAGCGCTTTCAACAGTGAGTTGCCATCTATAGTTCATTTGGTGATTGCCATGGAAAATCCAGCGTTTAGAATTTGAGATCAGTTTTGGATTCTGTGAGCAACAATTGGGATAACTAATATATAACAAGTGGGTATCCAGGTTAGAAGTACCTCCTTTCAAGGGGGAAAGTTAAAATTCAAATGCTAAAAATGCTCAATTCAAATTCCAAAATGAGGGCAGAGGTTAAAACTGAGGTGTCAGATTAGAGTTCCCATGACCAACTCATTCAGGTAGGTGATCTGAGGCAGTTTAAAAAGACTTGAGCAGGCACACCCTGGTGGAGCAGTGCTTAGGCCAATGGCCTCCCAGGGATGCAAGCCAGGTGCCCCCAGGGTTCAAGCCCCCAGGCTAGGGGGGAATGGTCAGCGTGAACAACTAAATGAAAACCAAATCAGGTTCTTCTTCCTCCTCTCTCCTCCTGCTTGCCTTTATTCCTGCCTGCATCTTTCCTTTAAAAACAACAAAAAAACAACTTGAACAGCAAAACCCATGAGGTACAAAAGCAAGTGGGTATGGCTGAATTTACATTTGAAGTGTCTCTTCACTAAGAAGGAAAGATCTCACAGAATGGAGAAATTAACCTGTCTTATTCTGTCCTCAGTCCCAAATGTTAGCTATTTTACTACAGCTCCTCCCAGAGGACTCCAGAACTCAAGTTACTGAGATAGTCAAGTAAAACTTCTTCCTTGTCAACAATCTTCTCCATTTTCTTCTTCCATTTTACAGGGCTTCAACTATGATAATACCGGATGTCTTATAAGAAGTAGGAAACCCTTGCTAAAAGACCAAGCATAGCCTTCCATTATAACCCAATCAGGAAGTGCCTGACCAGCAGGACAGGAAGCCTTTGAGGTGTATGGAAATGTGTGTAGATTCTCTCATAGGTAAAGGGTAAAAATCAGAGCTTCAACAACTCAATGTATGCAGACACATACCAGAGAGAGAACTCTGGGAGTTGTAAGAGAGAGAAGTGGATCAGTCACATCTCTGACAGGATGATAGAAAGAAGTCAAGGCCTTGTCAGGTGAATTTCATGACTCCATTGACAGAAGACCAAACTGCTTCTGGAGGCAGCAACCTTGACCATCCCTTCAGAACCCTTTTTAGGGGGATATATGTGCTTTACCAAGAGGGAGGACTGGCTTCCCGCTGATTAAAGTTATGCCAAGCTTCCTGCTAGCTTCTTATACAGTTAGGTCTATTGACTATTCCAGCCTTTGTTTCATGTGACTTGTCTTGCGTAGCATTTTAGAAGCCCACACACTCCTCCCTCAAAGGAGTGGATTTATTAAGAGTCGTATACCAGCTCTCAGAAGTGTCTTCCAACCAATCAATATGCTGAGAGGTTCTGTAAATAGGCGATAGCCATCACAGCATGTCCAATTTCTGTATTTTCTCTTTTACATCTGTTAAAGGTCAGAGACTATATTTATCACAACTAAATATACATGGATACTGAAAAGATATCTTTGCAAGCATATTGTTTTGAAATAGGGTGGGGTGTAGAAAGGCTTCCTTCTGCTTTCTGAAAATTTCACATTAAATTAAAGCACATTACGCTTTTATATGCCCCTTTCCATCAAGAGATTCCAAAGTCCTTAAACAACTTTTAATTAAGTTGCTCCAGCATCTCTCAGGAGCAAATCAATATTTTTCATACTCTTTGTTACAGGCTGGAGAAATAAAGCCCAGCACTGCCCCACCGCCCTTCTTTAAAATATGGAAAACTCCTCTTGAATATATTTAATTACAGTTTTCTCTTAATGTGCCTTACTTTTATCTTTCTCTTAGAGATGAGAAGAAAAGAAAAACTGGCCTCAGATAAGCATCTGAGAAAATATCATTTTTGGAGGCCTAGATATTAAAAGCAAAAAACAACGTACACTTTTTATATCTTGAGCAACATGAGAAGATATCAGAGTTTTTCAGCCTGTAAACAAAAGAACTGTAGTCATATTTTGGAGCCTGAAGAGATTTTTAAAAAAATCTAGATTCACAAAAGCTACTGAGCCAACTCTTCACCTCCTACATGTCATCAAACGAATTAGAAATTGCTCCTCTGTGAACTTGTGGACGAGGCAGGTGGGTTCTGACTTCATCTTCTGTTCTCCTTGTAGGATAATTGGGCTTCTCTGTGGCTTTTGATTAAGGATTGACATTCACTACTCTGAAAATATCTAATTGTCCTTTGGGGAGAGACGAGACATCTGCAGCAACAGTAGAAGCTGGGCTGTCTTCCGTATGACGGGGGACAGGAAAAGGCTGCTCTGCCCTCTCTGAGGTGGCACCACGGGAACTCAGGAAAAAAATCACCTAGGAGAAAAAAGCCAGTTAACTACTCAAATCCTCCACCTGGGGCTGGTGTTTGTAGGAAACAAATTGCTATAATAAGAGCAACACTTCTGCCACCTTCCTAGGTTCACCTTGGAGACAGAGTTAAGCTCCTGAGATGGAGGCTTTTTGCTGTTAAAGTGAAAGCGTGAGTGCCTGCAACTCTCCTTTAATGGCTTTTGGGAGTGGAAGCCCCCTGCATGTCCTGGCTCCGAAAGTTCTGATCTGAGAGCGTCTCTACTGCGCTGTTTCTAAACTCCCGCTGACACAGTCATGCCACTGCAGCGGGCAACACCCTCTGAATCCTTAGTCATCCCAAAAAGCGAAGGGAAACGACGATTGCTCGTGATAAATGGACATTTGGGGCTATCCCCATTTACTCCTTGGTGGTCTCTTCTGAAATACTGTATCTCAATATCCTCTAAGGGAGTTCTGGTAGATTTTGGTGATCAAGAGGATGCTGGCGTGCTTCCTCTCTGTTCACACGTGCATGCCAGGGAGAATGATCTTCCCAGCACGAGGGTTATTTCTGGTCTACTTTCTCCTGATCTACTACCAAATGTAATAGGATAGGTTGCTAGGAAAGACTAACCTAGGCCAGCATCTTCTTCCGCACTTGTCACCTCTAGGACCAAGAAATCAACATTGTGTTTCCAAAGACTAATTTCAGAAGGTCTACACATAGGATAATCATATGCCCTAGCTTATTCCTGTTTTCCTGCTCTAGTTATTACATCCCTTTTTCACCCTTAGAAGTGTCTTGATTTGAATGATATAGTCTATAGTCACCCTATTGGAAAGAGCTTCCTCAAAAGGAAAGAAGAGAGAAAACATGTTTGGAGAATTAAAGACAACATGACTAGTTCTAGAGAAAGAAACTATTATAAGATTGGAAAGATAACCAATTCCCTCACAACACTCTGAACCTGCCTGGTACGTCCACTAAGGTTTGGCAGCTAGGTGCTAAGGAGCCAAACTCCATCAACACTCTCGCATACAAAGTGGCATAGTACGAGGTCTGTATATTGTATATGGAACCTGTGGATTTGAGCAATGGACACGTACAAACAGCCATAGGAGAGGGAAGACTAGAGCACATGTCCTCAGTTTTTGGACACTCGCACAAACCAACTGTCTCCAAAACTATTACTGAGTTTGAATTTCTTCCACCCATGACTAGTATGGGCACAAACTTGAAACTAATTTGATTTCGAAAAAATAAACAATGTGGCATTTCTTAGACCCAGGTGCAGAGAGAGAAAATCATACGTATTATACCAGCAATGTTTTGTTGCATCACAAAAGTAATTGGTAGGCAGGTGGCGGTTGAGTTCAGAACCAGGTGGTTGAATCAGGGATCCCTATCTTCTTCAGTAAGCTTGCGAGTTTGGAACTGACTGGCATTCCCTCAGGGCCTGATGAGCCAAATGGAAAGGAATAAAGGGTATTACTCACAGAGGCGATGCAGGGTCATTAATTTATTTCATTGACTCCATAAGCATTTATTAAGCACCAATAACTCTTCTGTGGCTATGATGGAATACTTTGCTTCTTTGCCCACAGATTCAGACAGTGTCCAAATCCCTCCTGCAAGCACATGTTGTCTCAAGTTAAAGAGTCGATGTGTGAGTGATATCCTGGAGCAAGAAAGGTTCTTGGGTACAGGCAATCCATAGGATTTCACCACACTCCTGGGTCCAGGGATTTGGATCTAGAACAGAGAGGTTGAAACACAGGAAGAACCAGTTATCAAAGTCATAACAGTAATTGTAAATATCTACTTGGAATTAAAAGATAAACTAAAACAGAGCTATGATGGAAAAGTGCCCAGGAAATTTCTGGTTTAAATATTGAGTTAGTTGGCTAATTAATGAATGAATGTTCCACCTGTTTCTTACAAGAACATAAAATTCTAAGGTTTAACTGGGGTGAGGTCATTAATAAGGTATTACCTCTTATATGGTGCTTTATTTATGCCTGCAGTAGTATGCAGTTGGTGTATGACTGCTGTAGGTAACTTCTAGAATTGCTATATGAAGGAGGGTCTCAGAGAAGTACTCCTTGGCAGAAACCATGGTTATTCAAATTAGGACATCTGAAGGCATATATTAAACCAAAGTTCGTGAGACAATGAATCTATGGAAGACTTTAATGTCTTGCCTTCTCTTTTCCACTTGAACATCTAAAATGAGAATACAAGATAATATGAAGTCATGAACGATAATGAACTATAGAGTAGGCATATACAACAGAAGTAATTTGAATTCATGGGGCATTATGGTCTTACTGGTCCTGAACAGTTTTGTGGTGGGTTTGTGCCTGAGATGAATTTTGAAGTGTGGTTAGGATAGGACTGGAATAGAAAAATGATTTTCATTCTTGTCCCCTGTGCTCACCTCCAGTCATTCTGACCAACAGCAAGTGAAGCAAAAGTGCTTGCTTCTCCAAACTGGTATTCTGCTTCATGCCTCTCAGTGAATTTAACAATAATAATAATAACAGTAATAACAATTGGTTATGGCCTCGACCTTGAAAGGACTCAATAATGAGTATCTGTGACAAAACTAGTCCACCCATCTGGAATGAGATCCTTCAGAATTCATCCTGGGTGTTTGCCCAGGAGGAAATTAGGAAGTCCACTGTCTCATTTGCTGAGACCATCAAATGAAGGTGACCTTTAGCCACAATTATTTTTTACTGAACTCAAACCAGTGACCTAGGAGTGGGAGGAACTAGCTATAGATATTCTGCCCTCGAACAGGGCTCTTGGCACATAGTTGATGTAAGTCTTGCAGCTGTTGCATTAAAAATTGTGCTGCTACTAAAATCCTCTTGCTCCTGCCCCCTTCCCAAAATAACTATCAGTTGCAGCACAAATATTAAAATGGTACTTTAAAAAATTAAAATACAGTTCCAAAAAAGAGACTACATAAATGTAGAATTAATTGCTCTCTATGCTTTGAATTACCAAGAGGCTTTATTTTATTTCTGTCACAGTAAAAAGTGCTTCATCAGGAGGAATTCATGTGGAGATCCAACCATGTCCTAGTTATTTTGTGTTTGAGATGTTATATGCTTGAGATGTTTAATTATTTTTGATTAATTCATTTACCATTAAACTGTCCAAAATTTTTGACGTGTTTTGTGTGGCATGACCTGCCAGCATGCTTGCTATCCAAGCACAGGTTTAAAAGGGTCTAAGTAAAAGTCCAACATCATGGGTCAAAACTGATTGGGAATCAAATCCTGGCTCCATGTTACCAATTGTGTGCATTTTGACAATAAACATCTCTGGGTAGCGCACTGACTCCTCCTCATAGGGTGTTATGAGAACTAAATGAGAAAATGAATGTAAAAGATTCTGGATTTGTGACTGAGTCAGAACACTCAATAAATAATCATCATTGCTGTTATTTTATGTAGACACGTCAACAATCCAGTATATACAGAAGTAAAATACACACAATAATTGCATTCTTTGTCCTAAAATTCTAAGTAGATTTCTTTAGATAAGCCTGGTCTCACTTAGATAAATCTGAAAGAAATCTAGGTAGGAGAAGTCTTTAGCTGGGCCTGTGGCAACCATTCTTTTAATCTTCTTTGAATCCCCCGAAGCAAACCTGTTTCCTTGATTCCACTGACCCATCCTCCACCCACCCATTTCCCATGTCGTATGAGCAGCTTTGTGTGGCCACACTGCAATCCTCACCATGACTCCGTCTGGCTCTTATTGAGGATAACCTGAGAGCATTAGATTTTTAGAGTGCAGAGAATCTCATATAATGTCAGGGAGAAAAATGCACCTTGAGGATCATTAGCCCTCTTTTACAAACAATAAAACTGAGTCCTAAAAGATTAAATAAATTGTTCAAGGTTATGTAATAGGGGAATGGAAGAAGCAGAGTAAAGACCCAAGACTCCTAACTTGCTTTGTTGTTCTCACCACCCATATTCAGCTTCCTTGGCTTACTGATTTATTTCAGTTTGGCAACATCTTAGAAAAGAGTAATTTCTTAAAATTCCCTAAAGGGAGATCCTGGGGATAGCTTGAGCAGCAGAACAGGAATTAAAAGAAAATACCTTTGTTTCTGTCTTTACTATCCATGTGTTTCTACTCTGGAAGAAGGGAAAAATAAAGTCAGTAGCCATTATTGAGAGTTCTTCCTTTCATAGTTTCGCTGTCTCCAGCTACAGATATCTAGATCTGAAAACTAGGAAAAATAACTCCTTTCCCTCCATAATGATAAATGCAGATGTCTTCAAAAATCCCCCTCTAAATCAATTCTTGAACTTTTGTGAGGATGTCTCACATCTGTTAAATTTCTTCACAGCTGTGGAGTGAGGTCCACCATTTTCCTTTTCTCTTACTGCAGATATTGAAATTAATATCTTGTCATCACTAACTGATGGGATGCAGACTGTAAAGCAATATGACAATATTACATTATGACAGTATGACACCTTTTTAGTTGTTTTCACATATGTATTTGTCTGCCTCACAAACACTACACATGGTTACAGATCTCTAGGATAAACCAAGTGGGCACTCTTTGGAAGTATTTTAGGCAGATTTATTACACACAGGTTCAGCAGGGATCCTTCCCACAAAGGCTGAGTGTGGTTGGTAATGTGGAATACACTTATATAGGTTTTGAAGAAGCACAGGAGAGGGGAGGTATAAATTAGAACGGGGATTATAAACAATTAAGGAAGTTCTTTATCTTATCAGTTGTCTCTGGCATCTCAGTGAGCTCAGACTACAGGATGTTTTATGGCTCTGCTAGTTTGGCAGTTTCACGGCTGTCTTCATGGCTGCTGGAAATGGCAGGCAGGCATTTTCCTTCACATTCCCCCTTCTTGATCCTCAAACTGATCGATTGCTTTGATGGATCCAAGGATGGGAAAAGGGGCGCTGATCAATCATTCTGACTACTTGCTGCTGTATGGGATATAGTGGGTTTGAGGCATCTTGGACCATCTGAATATAGGAAGAATGAATAATTAGCAGTCCTGCTCATTGTAGGGGGTACAGCATTTATTATTGTGCTAACAGGATTTGCTTTGTTGTGACCTGCTGAACGATTGTGCTTATGAATCAGGCCCGTTATGACAGGTAGAAGACAAGGGAGTAATAGGCAGACTCCCAAAATGAGCCCCATGATCCCTAACATAGTTTTAAATCCTCTGACCCAAGAGAGCCAAGAGAACCATTTTGAGTTGAAGAGGGACTCCCATTTCTGGACTGGGACATGGGCTATTTTCCACATGTCCCTGGCAATATCTTTAACTATTTTCCCATTATCATCTATTTGCAAACAGCAATTGGTTAAACTGAATTTAGCACAAACTTCTTCTTCTGCAAATAAGTAAGGTAAGGCTAATTGGTTTTGGAGATTGCGTCTCTCATCTGGATAGCCTGGTCTTCCAATAAGTCTAATGCAGTAGCCGTTTGATTAGTAATTATCTCTACTACTGTCCGTATCTTATTAATCAATTTAGGAGGTAGATGGGGGTTCAGTAACCCCAACTGCCATCTTGTGCCCAAGTGGCAGGGCCATGGGTCTGAATTATTCTTTCAGGAGGCCATTCATTGCCCCATCCATTAGCATTTCCAGTTGAAGTAAGACCATTGTCTGTGCTTCGCTTTGATCTGTTTAGCTCATCATAAACTTTAACTCCTAATGTCTCCCCTACAGACTTTTCTAAGAGGAAGAACTGAGGCCTCACTATGCCAATGTAGCAAGTACCCATCCAACCTTGGGGAAGGCAGGTATATGCCATTTCACCAAAGATCTAATAGTGACCTTTCAGTGCACAAGCAATAGTTTCGAAGATCGGTTCTTGGTCACTGAGTCTTAGACTTGGATAATAGTGGTAGTCTAGGATTACCAAGGGTGGTCCCAGGATTGGTGAACCCCCATAGGTGCCATGCGAATACATAGGTTAGAACTAGAGTACCAAGTACAGTCCCTCCCATGCTGGTGGGTTAGACTCCAATACCAAGTGAACCGAAGCGTTTCCTTGCCATTAGACTCATTCCAAGTGCACTGGTAATATACACAAGGGCTGAGACCTGTCTCATCTCACCACTTACAGGACAATACCATCTCAAGGAAAATCATTTGAGCATTGGTGACACAGAATGTTGTCTTTCTGACTGTCTCGCTACAGAAAGTTTTCTTGTTTTGAGGATCTGACATTTGGCATGGGAACCAGTTGCCATTAAGCAGGATGCCTGTTTTGTCCCATTTTCCTTTTGCAGGTGCACAGTCAAGGGGAACTGCCTTCCTGGTGTATGTCCAATTGCAATGACTATTGCCGAGGAAGATTCTTGACTCTGCAGTAGTCTGTTTCAGACAATATATTCCGGGGGGGGTGGTTTCTATTAATGGCCAATCATGACTCGTCTCTGGGTTCCACCATTGCATCCCATTGATGGACCTCGGAGAGGTTACTCAGGATCCACTTGGGGCAGAGTGGGGTGGTGACCCAGGGCTTGTTTATTTCTGGTCCTGGTACACCACATTCCCAACAACTATATAAGTGAAAAGTAATTGTTGTGGCCTGGGTAAGCTGCAAGAAATGGTTGGATGTTCTTTGTTCTGCTATTGGAACTGCCCACAATGGATGAATTTAACATTATGAACAGGGCATATGATAGGTTCGTGGTTTCAGAAATGCAATAAAGTCAGAAAAATATTCAAGAAAGATTCTCCTTGGTAATGATCTGTATAAGCTGACAGGCAGCAATCCATGGGAGGGGTCTGCAGAACTGGCTGACAAGGGCAACTGGGAGTAGTAAGACCCAGAGTATGATAAGAACAATGAAGAGATATAGACACGGGGTCTTCTGGTCTCTAAGCCTCCGGCAGGTTATGCATCAGCCTGAGATGGGTGGGAGACAATTGCTGGGCGGTCCTGGCAGAGCTCTGGTCATTGGGGTCTCTCTCTTGGTTGGGCGATTTGCTACTCTGGTGAGCCTTCTTCACTCGTGAGTAATGTACCAATGGAGCAATTTCTGAAACTTTAAGAACAGGAGGACTGACAAGTACAACAGCATGTGGGCCTGTCCACTGGCGTCTCAGAGGTTCTTTCTTCCAGTCTTTGACCCATACCTGTCCCCAGGTTCATACAGGTGAACCGGAGCTCCTAATGAGATTGGGGCTCTAGTACATATTTGTTTATATCCTAAAGGGTGTTATCCAAAACCTGGACTTGTTCCCACAGATGCTTGTCTCCCAATTGGGGAAGGCTCCCAGGGATGCTGCCCAGGAGTGGTGGGGGCCTGCCATATAGGATTTCAAATGGAGAGGACCCATGTTTTCCTGGGATACATCTTACTTGGAAAAGAGCTAAGGACAGGAGATCCACCTAAATATGACCTGTTCCCTGAACAATCTTCCCCAAAGTGCTCTTGAGGGTGCGGTTCATTCACTCAACTTTCCCTGAGCTCTGCAGCCAGTAAGTAGTATGTAGCTTCCAAGTCACCCCTAGCCCCTTTGCAGCCATCTGGATTAGGTCGGCTACAAACGCTGGTCCATTGTCACCATGGATTGTTAGGAGTTTACCATACCTGGGAATTGTTTCATTGTTTTAGCAAACTTCTCTACTCTTTTCGGTTCTGGTAGGGAGTGCCTCCATCCATCCTGAATAGGTGCAGATCAGGACTAAGAGGTACTGGTATCCTTGAGCCTGAGGCAGTTCAGTGAAGTCTACCTCATTGTCCTCAAAGGGGGCACTGCCCATCCACTGCACCACAGGAGTGCTGCACCCCAGGAGTGCTGCACCCCCAGAAGTGGACATGGGGTAGTGCCGGCATTATTTTTAGCACATGTCATGCATCATTCTGTGATTTTCCTGAACAGTAAGCAGGGAGCTTACTGGTGTAAAACTCTTTTCAGTGCAGCGCTTCTAAAGGCATTTTCCCAAGATGCATCAGCTGATGGTAGTCAATGACAAGCCGGAGCCCGAGTGCACGTGGGACATATATTCTACCATCTGGAAGCTGCCATTCCCCTGGCGCTTTAGTAGCACCTTCTGATTTGGCCCATTCTTCCTCCCGTGGAGTGTATCCTGGCTGTATTGGCCTCTTAACTGAGCCCAGGGGGCAGGCTGATACTCCAGCTCCCGCCTCTGCCGCTGCTTTTGCATCCCAGTCCGCAAGCCGGTTTCCCACGGAGACATATCTGTGCCCCTTTGAAGTTCCCGGCCATGTAGAATAGCGACCTCTGCTGGAAGTCAAACAGCCTCTAGTAGTTTCAGGATTTCCTCTTTGTCTTTAATGGCTTTACCCCCGGCAGTTACTAATCCTCTCTCTTTGTAAATGGCCCTGTTTATGTGCACAGTAGCAAATGCATAGTGGGACTTGGTGTAAACATTAACTCTTTTCCTTTCTGCCTGCATTAGAGCTCTGATTAAACCCTGAAGTTCAGCCCGCTGTGCTGACCAACCCCGGGGAGCACTTTGGCTTCAACTACAGAAAGTTTCTGTGGTTCCGGCATAGCCAGCCTGCCTCTCCCCTTCTTGCATACAGCTGTGAAGAGTGAGCTCAGGGTTCTGTAATGGGGAGTCTCACAGACCCGGCCTGCTGGCATGTAGTTCCTCGACCACCTCAGGGCAGTCGTGTTCTGACTGCCTTACCCTGAAGGTAGAAACATGGTGGGGTTTAGAGTACACACAGTTTCCAGGGTTATCGGGGGGTTTTCACAGAGCAGACCTTGGTACTGGGTAAGGTGGGCGTTAGTTATATGTGCCCCTGACTGTTCATCAGAGTCATTACTATGTGGGGCATTTTCACATTTATTTCCCATCCAAGCATGAGTTTGTCTGCTTCCTTGATGAGTAGTAGGGTTGCAGCCAGAGCCCTTAAACAGGAAGCCATCCCATGGTGACTGAGTCCAGCTTTTTGGACAAGTAGGCCACTGGCCTCTGCCATGGGCCCACAGCCTTAGTAAGCACTCCTAATGCCATTTTGTCCTTCTCATATACAAAAAGGTTAAAGGGTTTTTATATGTCCGGGAGTCCTAGTGCCTGGGCCTGCCCAAGCGATTACTTAATTCCCTGGAACGCCCTCTATTGCTCCTCCCCCAATGTGAGGGAACCTCGCTCCGGTATAGGGACTTTGCCAGAGCTGAGAAGCCAGGAATCCAGATTCAGCAAAAAACTGCTGCTCCTGTGAACTCCCAGAGTTTCCTCCTGGTCTTAGGTCAGAGCAAGGCTAAAATGACTTCATTTCTTTCACCCCACCCCCCGCCAGCATCTGAAGTCCCTGGGAAATGACAAAACTGAGATAATGTACTTCCTTCCTACAAATTTGGACTTTTTTCCATGGGGCTTGATACCAAGATTCAGCAAGATGCTTGAGAAGGGCACGGGTGCCTGCGAGGCAGCTTTCCTCTGCTGAACTGGCTAGAAGTAGATCATCCACATATTGGAGGAGAGTGCAACAAAAATTTTCACAGGGGAAAGTTGCCATATCCAAAGCTAGGGCCTCTCCAAATAATGTTGGAGAATTCTTTAAGCCCTGGGGCAGTCTGGTCCAGGTCATTTGCAGTTGCCGGCCTGTATTTATTCTGGTCAGTCCATTAAAATGCAAGCAAGGGTTGGCTTTATGGGGCTAGTCTGATGCATAAGAATGCATCCTTTAGGGTTAGACAGGTGAAGCAAGTTGCGTTTGGGGGTAATTGGCTCAGCAGCATGTACAGATTTGGGACCACGGGGTGCAGTGAAACAGTCACTTAGTTAATGGGTCTTAGGTCCTGTACTGGCCAGTAGCCCCCTCCTTTCAGCTTTTTAACCAGCAGCAGAGGCATGTTTCAGGGTGACTGACACTCCCAGAGGATTCTGACTTCTTTCAGTTGGTCCAGATGCCCTTGCATCGCTGGCCGAGCTTCCCGTGGAACAGGATACTGGCTCAGGCTTTGGGGCTGGGCTCCCAGCTTTCATTCAGCTACAGCCAGAGGCCTTTTTTTTTTTTTCACCCGTCCTAGTGGGTTGTCCTCCGCCCAAGCTAATGAAAGGCGGAAAGTCTGGTGGGTTTTTCTCCTCCGCTTCACGCAGGCTGTAAATGCGCCACTCCCTTCTCTGCCCTGGCCCATCTTTTTGATGCCTTTCTTATTGGAGCACTAGCTCTTCCAATGTCCAAGCTCCTTGCAACACACGCATTGGTTCTTTCCCAGCCAGGGCCAGCCCTCTCTTTGTCTTGGTGGTTTCCGTTTCCTTTCACTTTTGCTTAGATGCTTTTCCTGGTGCGCTGCTGCCAGGAGGGTAGCTTTTTCTTTCATGTTTCTATCAGCCTCCCTTTTAGCTGCAACTTCCCGATTTCTGAAGACCTTGTTGGCTATTTCTACGGGTTGGCTGATATTCCTTCTGGCAAAGCCTTCCAATTTTTGAAGATTCCTACGAATATCTGCAGCTGATTGGGCTGCGAAGGCCGCATTTATCATTCTCTGATAGGAGTCTCTGGGTCAAATGAGGTGTAAATTCGGAATGCCTCACATAACCGTTGGTAGTCATCCCCTGGTGTTTCATTGGGCCACTGGGTAACAACGGCAGTTTTGGACATGTTGGTGGGCTTACGTACCCCAGCTCACACCCACTGCAAGATGGCTGTCTGATACCACTGGATATTTGCTCGTCCTTCATTTGTGTTAAATTCCCAGTTGAGGTGTCCCTCTAGAGCCATCATCCTGGCCCAGGCAGCTACATCAACGACTCCGGCAGGGGCATTTGCTTCCAGGAATGAATGGGCTCCCACCAAGATGCGCCTCCTTTCTTCTGTGTTAAATAGGGTACGGAGCAGATGCTGGCAGTCTTCCCAGGTAGGACGGTGTGTCTGAAAGATGGTTTCAAGGAGGTCGATCATAGGCTGGGCCTTCTCTGAGTATGAGGGGGTGTGATGCTTCCAATTCAGAAGGTCCAGAGTTGTGAAGGACTGATAATATAACATTGGGCATCCTGGCCAGGTTGTGCCACCCTCCTCAACCTGGTCTGGTCCCTGTGTCTCTCCAAGGGGCAACTGGAGAACGGCATTCTGATTTCTGGGGCTCAGACGTCTGCCCTGGTCAGGGGATGGCAGGTTCTGGGTCGGGCCCACTGGGGAAATGGATGGTGGCAGAGTGTTTGGCAGTGTGAGTTGTACCAGAGAGACACTTGGGGGATGCGGTGGCTCTTTTCCTGGGTCGCCCTGGAGAATGGGCTTTGGGTCTTTTCGGGGCCCCAGTGCATTTTTCAGGGAATGTTTTGGCGTTTTCAATGGCTCATGGGGGTCTCTTGAGGATGGTGCCAAGAGAATTTTAGCCTGGTCCTTCCTGGTTGAATTGAACCATACCCATGGGGTCGGCCATTCCTTGGAGCGACCCACTCAGATGCCCAGCTGGCTGTGTTCATTATGGAACTATTGAAAGTGCGTCTTGGCTAAGGTGTGCCCGTGTAACCCCTGGGCCTGGTCACATAATCATGAATCACCATCATGCCATATGACGTCACTACGGAACTGCAGTTACAGGTCCATTCATGTCTGGTAGCTTGTGCCCTGGGACAACACATTGCACTCAAGCTTCAGTCACGTAGAGATTAAACATTCCCTCCCGACTTCCCTGACTGAGAGATTTTGATAGTATCATGGGAGGTGATTGGGCTCCTCTTCTGCCCAGAGGGGCAGACGTAGCTGGGTCTGAAATTCCCGGAATTTACCTTACCTGGTGGCTGTTCCTGGTGTCTGGTGCCTTATCTTCCCTCTCAGAGTCCAGTAAGTTCCATGAATCAGGGCTGACGAGAGATGACTGACTGTGGGTCTGTCAAAAGTTCAGCAGGGTCCGCCTATCCCCATGTCTTCCTGTCCTGCTGGCTGTGAGCCATTTTACCACACCGGTGGCCTCAAAAACCAGCGCAGTTGGGATTTCCCAGCCAGCGCACCGAATGTTATGGCTCTCTGGGATAAACCAAGCGGGACTCTTTGGAAGTATTTTAAGCAGATTTATTACGCATGGGCTCAGCAGGGATTCTTCCCACAAAGGCTGAGCATGGATGGTAATTTGGGGATGCACTTATATAAGTTTAGAAGAAGGATGGGAGAGGGGAGGTATAAATTAGAATGGGAATTACAAGCAGAACCCAAGTTAGTTATTTATAAATTCTTAACATGAGCAATAAACACAGGATTCAACACAGGATTCAATTTGCAAGACACATATTTGTAACACACACACACAATATTACACTTGCAGGCAATTACGAAAGTTCTTTATCTTATCAGTTGTTTCTGGCATCCCAGTGAGCTCAGATCGCAGAATGTTTATAGCTCTGCTAGCTTAGTGGTTTCATGGCTGTCTTCATGGCTGCTGGAAATGGCAGGAAGGCCTTTTTCCTATACATGGTTACTGGAAAGCAGTTCTTAAACTTTCAGTTTTCATCTAGTGATGTTATGGCTCTCCTGGAACAAATCAAGTGAGTACTCCTTTGAAGCCTTGGCAAGTTTATTATGTCGACAGGCTCAGGGAGTATTCTCCAAAGTCTGAGCAATGGATTGCAGGTGAGAGTTCACTTATACAGGTTAGAGAAGTGTAAATTAGAGCAGGGGTTTGCAAAGGCAAACCTAAGTAATTTAATTGTAAATTCTTCAGGTGGGCTATATACACATACAAGACTCCATCTGAAAGACACACACAAGATTCTATTTGCAAGTAATAAGGGAAGTTCTTTATCTGTTTGGTGACTTAATCAATTGCCTGCCGCATTCCAGCAAGCTCAGACCACAGGATATTTTATGGCTCCATTAGCTCAGTTGGTCATGGCTGCTGGGAAGCAGCGGGCAGGCCTTTTTCCCTTACAGTGAAATGAAGCTTTTTTTTTGGTCATTGCAGTCCAGATCATCTAATACTCAGAAATAGATCCATCTGGACTCTAGTAGAAGTGTGATGATCCTGAAATCACATCTCCACTTCAACACTTCCACCTATTGTTAAATAAAATTTGTCATCTAAATTTCTTCCTTTCCTCTCCTGAGGTTCCGTCTTCACACAAAAAGTGCTGCTATAGGACTGCCCCATCAGCTATATCTGAACACTAATCTGAAGTTAGACACCTGGGTATACATAAACTTTAACTCATTTGATTTTACAAAATTGTTAAGAGGTAGGAAGTACTGCTTCCATATTTTAAATGTTTCAGTTCAAGGTCATAAAACTAATTATCCAACACAAGGAATTGACCCTGTGGCACTGAGTCACTGCTTTCCACCAGACTTGGGAAAGATTCCATTCCCGCCTTCTAACCACAGTCCTCTGCTCTCACTGAGCCTATCTTCCCAGTTTTCTGCTTTAGAGCTCCCTATGAATCAATGTATTGAAGTGTTTTCATCGTACTTCTATTACCCTTGTGACCTACTTGGAACTGCTCTGAATCTCATGTTCTCTTATCCTCCAGTAACTGATGTCTGCTGTCTAGCATATAATTTGTCAAAGATGAGCATTTCCAAGAAATAGCGCATTTCTGATTAAAACTTACGGTGAACTATGTTCAACAAGCAAAGCGATATATTAGATATCCTGACAGTGACTAATAGAAACATGTGTTCATGTATCTTGTAGAGAATTATATATGCTGGACTATAGTATAGATAGCAAACAATGCAATTTATCCCCTATTTCTTTGATGGCCTAGCACATAAAAGTAGGCCAATTATGAAGTGACCTTTTTGGAATGGGAACCAGAAAATAAAACTTCCATACAGATACTTAAATGCAATTCGATATCCAAAGGGAAAAATGGACCCTTTAACTATCATGTACTTTCAGGTTACTACAGACATGTACAATTGACTAGGAAGATCCCTGTATATTTTCTGCATTCTGATGTCATCAATTATCATGCACACAAGGAAGGGTCCCCCTCATGCTCTTCTTTCAATAATTGAGTTCAGTAATGAGACTTCCAGGAATTGGTACCACTGTGGATGATCATTCTGGACACCAGATAACTAAGAAAGAGAAAATGCTTTGTCTTCTGTGTTCCATGTTGGAAAATGTCAGGTCTCTTAACATCAGGGAAGACTATTCTTCATCTTAACTTTAGGTCACTGGAGAAATAATATTAACGTCCCTCATTATCTTTTCTAAAGTATCTTTGGAAATATTAGTTTATCTAATCCTCATTGTATTATGTCATAATGTCTTCTCTAATTATTTTATACTCTTAATCAAAATCTATAAGCACATTTTTTTCCAACTTTGCTCTACCTAAGAGAAAAAATGTCATCCTTTTTTTCAATCTCACCTTGTTCTCTTTTACCGCTATTCTTTCTGTACAGCTTTGCTAACATTTTTCTAAAAACTCTAGATCTGAATTTCAAAAAGAGTTACCACTAGTCATGTCGTTATTTAAATTTACTAAAATATTAAAAATTCAGTTCCTCAGACACACTGGATACATTTCAAGTGCTTAATATGTATTGAAATACTTAAATGTCTATTATGGCTAATGCCATCAGTAGGGGTAGAAATTTTCCATTGCCTCACAAAGCTGTAGTAAAAAATGTAGCTCTATGGTGAAGGGTGAGTTATTGTTGATTTCATTGTTTTGTGTTTCCAATATATCACAAATATTTTTTGATCTATAGTCTATTCATTAACTTCTCTTCCATCTATAATGGGGTAAGGGGAAGCATATTTATACTTTGGCCTTGAACAGCTAGAAAACTGAAAAAGATACATAAAATATATTTTGAGTTGTCAGGCATTATAAAAGAGGCAGCACAGAAACTGACCTCTAGGAAAAATGAAATAAAGAGAGGTTAGTTCTATGACTGACCCAACATAAGCTAGTGACACTTTGTAGCTTAAGTTAAGAAGAGAAAGCTAAACACACTCAACCTAGAAGTTTCCATGAGTCTCTGGAGAGGAGATAGATATCAAGAGTAAGGGAAGGTCAACCATGCCAGAATGTGTGCAGTTAAGAGCCAAGAGAAGCAATTACGTCTTCATTTGTGATCACTTGAGGGAGAAATTCAGATATTTCTTGAGGGGTTCCTTGATGTCTTTTGCTGATCACTAATCTATGCTGGCATGACAGTAAACTGAAGAAAGAACTGGGGAAAACATAGACCACCCCCCCCAAAAAAAAAAAGGAACTCCCAGAGAGAACTGTGGGTAGTGTTTGTTCACTAGCTAGAAGTAAAAAATGCAAACACATACAATTCATATTAGAGACAATCCTTAGAAAGATAATACCTTGCTAGTGGGTATAAATTTGTCCAAGTCTAAAGGATGCTCTGGAACAACTCTTGCAAAGCTTAAAAGCAAACATTAAACTCTTTTAGCTGCCCCTAAATAAACTTGAGTGCCAGATCAACATATAGTATTTAAAGACATTTCAGAATATCAGATTCCCAAAGACAAAATTCACAACATCTGAAATCCTGTTTTTAAAAATAAATCACCAGATATGGCACCCCCTGGTGGAGCAGCAATTAAGTGTGTTGCTTCCAGCTGAGCATAGTCCACATACATCCTAAGGATCTGGGTTCTCATGGTAGTGTCAGGGAAGCAACCAATATGAGCAACTAAATAAAGTAAGTGAAATAATTCTTCCTTCTCTATCTTCCTGCCTGAATCAGTTTATTGTCATTTCTGCACCTTTTCTTAAAATAAGCAAACAAACAAAACTCAGATCTGCCAAGAAGGATGGAAATATGACTCCAAACCAGTAGAAAAGTAAATTAAAACAGACCACCAAATTGCAAATAATAAAATTCGCAGAGATAGAGGCCTGTATAACTTTCATAGATATGTTCCAGAGGCCAATAAGGCAGAGGGCTATGATGTGAAAATAAATTGGAATATGCAAAAGCAACCCATAAAACCTCTAGACAGTATATATAAAGTATCTAAAATAAAAAACACACATTGGATGGAATTAATATCAAATTTTACACTATAGAAGAAATGTTGGTGAATTTGAGGATTAGTAATAGAAATTATCTAAAAGGAAATATAGGAGGAAAAATGATTGAAAGAACAAGGTAAACAGAAGATCAGTTTCATATATCAAGTTATCTAAAAAATGTCAAGTTATCTAGAAAACCTATTTTAGGAGGAGAGGAAGGAAGGATAGAAAAAAATAACTGATAAAACAGTGAACTTTTTTCAAAGTTGATAAACATGTATAACCCACTAAACTGAAAATATAAATAAAATCCATATAGTATAAACAAAATAAGACCAAGGCCACACTAATACACATCATAATCAAATGCTGAAAAACTATGATAAATAGAAAAATCTTAAAAGTTTTCAGAGTCAAAAGAACATTAAATACAAAGAAAGGAGGGATTTTGTTAGACTTTTCTTAAGAATCTATGAAAGCTAGAAGACAAGAAGCAACATCATTAAATGCTAAATGAAAAAACAGTCTACCCAGATTTCTGTAGTTAGTGCTTAAGGTTCTTTGTCATACATGCAGTGGCATAATTGTGTTTGAAAGTTGACTATGATGTATTAAAGATGTATATTGTAAACATGAAAGCAACCATTAAAGAAAAAAAGGACTAATAACAAATGAGAAAATAGTAGAGAAATAAACTAACAAAGAGAATTGCATAAATCAATGCACTAGGAGACACAAAGCTATTAACAAATATCAATTATAACATGCCAGTTATTTGAAAATACTGTAAAACTGAAAGCACTAAACAGACTAATTAAGAAAATAGGAATCACATGAATAATCACAATCAGGACTATAATAGATGACATTTATATTTATTTTAAAATATTAAAAATTTAATAAGAGATCATTTAACTTTGTTTAAAAAAAGATGTGCCACTGATATGTAAAATGTCTGTAAAAACCCAAGCTACCAAAGCTTACTAAAGAAGAAATTGATTAATAGTCCTAAATTTAACTTTAAAAATTGAAGTCATAGACTGAAAACTTTACAAAGAAAACTCCAGACCCATACAGGTTCATTGGTGAATTTTTTCAACAGTTAAGGAACAAATAATACCAGTCCTACCCAGCTGATCTTATGAAGCAAGTATTCCCCCAATTCCAAAAACAGATAAATAATTGCAATATCACAAACCACAAACCAAAATCCCTCATAAACATATATGCAAAAGTTCCAGACAAGCATTTTTGAAATTGAATCCAGCAATATGTGCATCATGGCCAACTGTAGTACTTCTCAGGAATGAAAATTTAGTTCAATATTTGAAAATCAATCAATATGATTTATTATGCTAAAAACCAAAAAAGAACAATCAGATGATTTCAAGGAACAGTATTTGACAAAATTATTCATCTATTTACAATAATTCTTAATGAAACTCCAATAGAAGGAAAAGTTTAATCTGATTAAGGATATCGATAAGAAAAACAGATGACATAATAACTCATGATCAAAGACTAAATACTTTCTCTCTAGATTGAAAATAAGACAAAGATAACCAATCTGATAACTTCTCTTTAACATTACCCTTGAGATCTTAGGCAGTGAAAAAAGAAACACAAAATGAAAAATATACAGACTGAAAAGAAAAACTAAAACTTTATTTGTAAATGACATAGCTGACTGGGTAGAATCCTTAAGCACTACTAAAATTATAAATGGTTTCAGTAACTTTTCAGAATATAAGGTCAATATACAAAATGTATTGTAGATCATTTTATATACTTAATATGTCATAGGCAGTATACTAAAACATTAGCTCCTCAAAATGAGCAAGACTCCATCTCTTGTAAATTACGTCTAGTAGAATATGTAAGATAAGACAAGAATAGACACAATTAATTTTTTCAAGAATATGTTTATAGTCAAATTATAAGAAATGATTTGAATCTAAAGAATGGGAAAATGAAAATGGAATATTTGTGCTGATGAGGAAAATCTTAATCATTGAAGATGTATTCCAGTTCACTATAGAGAAGTAACATAACAATCCAAACTCACCCATGTAACAAAGCTTTATGAGGAGAAACTGATGTCTTATATCAGTTGTTTTCTTAGGAAACAGATTTCTATAACAGCCTTTGGGATTGGTGTTGGGGAAATGTGAACAACTGACCTTAACTCTCCCTTTCTAATATTCTTCCAATACTCCAAACACATGCTTACTTCTGATTCCCCAATAGGCATGATATTTGTGACTGAAATCCTAAGAAAAATGTTTATGTATAGATTGTGACTGCTGTATCATAGAGTCATAGGATATTAGAAATAGAAGATCCTTATGGAAAGATAATACCAAAATTTTGCAAATATAGCATTAAGACAAAGTTGTCATTTTCCCGTTAGCCTATGTGATTTTTACTGGAATCAGATCTAACTCTGAAATTAAATCTGTTACTCTTTTGATTATACTATAATACCTCCCCAGGTATTAAAAAAAAATAGAAGAAGAAGGAAAGTATAAACTATATAGTGGCTGTCATTGAACATAATTAACAAACGTATTAAGTGATCTGTGTACAGTGACGATTTTAACCTAAACATAAGGCATGTCCGGACATGAATGAAGGACTGGGCCAAGTCCTGAAGGGCTCTATTTATAGGAATCTAGGAGATACCTCCTGGGAAAGAAAGTGATCAAAAGAAAGATAAATGGAGAGATGGGGGAATCAATTCATACACATTAAGCTACTATTGAGAGGAACAGGTAGAACTGAAAATACTAGGTTATCGTTAAGGTCCAGTTGTCTAACACTCATATCTGAGGAAAAGTAAAAGCTACAAGATTAATTTCAAGAAAAGATCACTGTGGCATCAAGAGCACTGTTGACCCTGCCTTGGCAACTGTACCAAGAGCACCGGCATTGGTAAAACTAACAACAATGAGAACATTCGCCATGGCTTTGTTGGCTCTTTCGGCAACCAGGGTTGCCTGTTTAACATAAATACCATAAAAATATTGCTTCCATATCCAACCAGTAGATGGATCCCGAAGCCAATAAAATAAACCAAAATGGTAATCATGGAAATCTTCAATAAGACATCTAGGGGCATGCCTTTGTTTTCAGAAAATTAACTCTAAACATAAGACAAAGATAAAGTTCCTCATGTCAGGTCTCTTTCTCCTTGCTCTTCCCTTCGGCACACTTAGAACATGCCAAGGCCTTGCTTTCTAGTTCACAGAAGCAGATTATTTATTTTCTAAAAATTAGACCATTTTTTAAGAGCAGTGTTTATTGCACATTAGTATGCATTAGAGTCACCTGAAGGGCTATTAAAAATGGGGTGCTGGGCTGAATCACACAGCTGCTGACTCAGCATGTCTACAGGAGGACCTGGAAATGGCCTTTGTAACAAATGCCCAGGAGTCACTGGCGCTGCAGGTGGCAATGCCAACTTGGAGGACAGCCAGCTTTGTCACCTCCCTGCTTGTCTTCCAGCCTCTTGACAACAGCTTCACATAGGAAAACGGAATAACATAAGGATGATCATCATGCCACCTTTTTCTCTGTGGTTTTGGCAGAGCATTGAGTTCAAGAAATACTTGCTGTTTAAGTACATGGACAGATAAATAAAGAGTTGACTGGTGGTTAAGTGAGTGAGGAACAGCACTTACATTTTGTATGCTTCAACACCATTTAGAATTATCTAAAGCACAAAGAAATCAAACATTGCATACACAAGAAAACTAAGACCAAATGATTCTATACCAGAACAAAGAAAGAGACTGCCCTCAAGATAAATTTTCCATTACGGTTTTCGAAACCTATGCAGAATATTTAAAGGATTACATTTTCTCTATCTCCAGGTTTTAAAAGTTTAAATATTGAGCACTGGTCTCGGGGTGTCTTTCTGCATAATCAACAAATTATTTTAATGACTTTAATCACAATATTTCTATATCTGTAATACAGTAACTACTTCTTACTGGCATCAGATAATTACGTATGTACATTTCTCTCGTCTCCCGTATGTACATTTCTCTCGTCTCCCTTCTGGAATCCACTCAGAAGGATTAATTGGTAGTCAAGTCATATGGTTTGCCTTTGGATCTTTGACATCTTTTCCAAGCTTGTACTATCAATTTATATTTATACTTAAGATCTTTCAACATTTCAGGAGCATCATTACTATGAAAGACAGAGAAAAGGGACACTCCAAGAAAGCAGAACAAAGTGGAGGGCAGAATAATCTTTTCAAGCTATACATGAATCTTTAGATATTAAAGAGAATTTTGCATTTCTGGAAAAATATTCAATATTAATTTTCAAAAGTTATTTCAGAACAGACTTATCTTTGGATTAAATTTTAAGTGAAGCTTTTCAGTTGCAGAGACCATGATTTTGAAGAATCCCATCTAGTTACTGCTGTTGCTGCTCCAGCTGGGACAGGACTGCGCACCTGCCCCTCTGCACTGATGTCCCGTCAAATCACTTTCCATCACAGTGTCCCTTCTGGCCACACACATGGATCTCGAGCATGCAAGACCACTAGACATGTCAGACCATATGACTAATTTTAGATTTAAGAAATATTGTCATCTTTTTATCCAGTTCCAGGCAGTGTTTTCCACCATAATGTTCATTATAACATAGAGAAGCATCTAAGATTCCAAAGGCACGTAAGAACCATGATTATGTGACAACAGGTAAATGAGTACTCCTTTTTTTCCAAAGACAAAAAGTACCCAAAGATATAAGGTCAAATTATTGTAAACAATTAAATTAGGTAATATACTGCCACATCATTAGCAACTCTAACCCTGCAGCTCCCTGCAATCTTAAATGAAGACAATGACCTCTTAAGATGCTCCAAGGAAGTTAGAGCCAAAGCACCTTCCAGTCAAGTGAATCTTAGTAAGCACTCTTTATCTTCTTCTCCTCTTCCACTAACCCAGGTCTCTGTCTTCACCAGTCTGAATCCTACTCATCAATCAGTACTTAGTTCATTTTTTCTTCAAGTAATGCTCCTATAATTACCACCCAGTGATTTCTCATTATCTTCAGTATAAAACTCGAGATTTCTTAGTAAGACATACTAGGCCTTTCATGGTCAGGTCCCCACTCTCCTATGTTCCCCAGTTCTGATGCTCCATCTTCCCCACTGGGATAACATTCTGCTTTCTCAGACCTCTGGGTCTTTGCACACATAGCTCATCCTCTAATTCATCCCATCTTTCAAATTCAGCTCAGATCACTAGTAGCACTCATCTATCTAGAATACCCTGCTGACAAACTGCCATAGCTTGCTTTTTAAAAAATAACCATTTTTATAAATAATTATATATAAGGAACTATTGAACATCTATGGTGTAGAAAATAGTGCAGTAGGTGTTGTACATAGATTACTTCTTTTAATTACCACAAACCTATGTGGTACATCATATTATCTCTATTTTCTAGAAGAGAAGACGTGACTTGGGGATATAATTTGTCTAGTCTTATAGATAGCACATTGGAAAGGTAGGAATTGAACTTTGGTTGATTTTACTCCAAAGTCCATCAACAGTTTTGTACTTTGCACCCTAAGGTGTTCTTATGAATGAATGCATGATTATAAACCCCATAGAACCCCCAAGGACTATCACAAGTGTCTTGTATTATATTCCTATCTTAGAGCGAGTGCCTGGCTTATAGTGACTACTTACAGTGCTCAATAAATATTTAAAGAATGAATGAATGGTTTGTCCAGTGTTTTCTCCATCATCTTTCTGTGTGCTTCTTGAGGATGAGGACATGATATTAAGAGTCATCTTTAAATCCCAAGAGAGTTACATGGTTTTTGTTGAAAAATTAAATGATATACAATACTTCTCTCCCTCCCCCATCATACACATACACAATTCCCTGTGGTGTTTCTTCTCTCCCCGCCACACACATGTGTACTAGGTTTTGGTTGCTCACATGGAAATCATAGTCTGATAGTTTTAGACATGTTAATACCCCAACATATCTCAGAAATACAAAAGTCAGGGGATATGACTTCAAGTTTGGTGTTTTTCTATATTGGTTATTATAACAGCTAGGATCTACTTAGTGCTATAAAAAGGCCTGCCTTTGCTACTCCGGTGCCCACCTCTAGAAGAATAAGGGATGAATCTTCTCAGTGGATTGCAAAAAAAGCTTAGGTATCATTTGCTTGAGTAACTCTGGTTTATCCCTTCAAGTGAAACACATGTTTGGCTGTGAAGATTTGAAAGCCATCCGACATGGACTGGTCTCAAAATGACACCGTGACGCTGAGAGAAATTCTGCCAGGTTGTAAGCTCTGTGGTTTCCTGTGATGAGAGTGTCCCAGAAAAAGGCATACCTGTTCCTCAAAGCTGGTGGGTATCAGGATATGGGTGAGAGAAGAGCATTAACATTTTACATCTGGAAATTAGAGGTTTTGGCATCCCTAGGAAAAACGACGTGGCCTTTTAAAGCCTACAGGAGCTGCTGCCAAATGTCTTTCCCCTTGAAACAAAAACTGTATTCAAGTCTAGATAATTACCACTGAGCTGTGCCAAGTCCAGAAATCCTTCTCAGCCAAGAATCCCCACAGGGAGTTGAAATTTACATTTATAATCATTTACTTTGAAAAAAAAGTTAGTTTTGAAGACCAAGTTTCACACACATAACCTTGGGGTTGGATCTGATTTAGACCTGAGGCTGGACCTACTCATTATCAGCTAAGGAAATCCATGTCAGAGAAAGATAGCTTTTTTTAATCTTTCTTTTTTATTTAATAGAGGATGTTTGGAGGGTAAATATTAAAAGACCTGAGCAGCTGAAATATCAGAAGCAAGATTGCCTTTATAGTACTATGTAGCCTGTTTTTCTAGAATTTTGTAATCCCAGAAATGAACAGACTGTTTTTCATCTGATCTCTAGAGGACTCTCCTAAACTCGAGAGGCACAATTCTCAAACCCACCTGATCCCCTTTGCCTATCTGAGCAGAATCAAAACACACCGAGGCCCAAATATTTGGCCAAACAACTGAAATATCCAGGCAACAGATAATTTTAAAAAAAAAGAAAGAAAAGAAAGCCTATAAAAGACATTAGCTCCCCTGCCTTTTCTTCTGATAAAGTCAGACTTTATTGTTGCTGAATATTCCTGTCTGATTAATTCAGAATAAGTCATAGTTTTCTGATTTTGATCCCATTGATTTATGATTTCAGAATCATTAACAAACTGTGTGTCAGTGTCTTATACTTTTATTTCCTTTTCTCCCTGGGAAAATTAATGTCAGTCCTGTTCATTTCCCCTTCTTCACTCTTTAACATTGCACCCTCGACAAAGCAAGAAGATTCACAGCAGAGACATCTGACTGTGTTTAGAATGGCAGAGGTGTGAGCATTGATAAGTAGAGAAGGTGAGGACCCAAGGAGTGTTCAGGTCTCAACACTGTCTCCCATTGGAATTCACCAACAGTGGCAAAAGAATTTAGTTGCCCCTCCTTCCTTCTTTAAGGGTGACAAGGGTAATATATTACTGCCAGATCTTGTGAGAACATTAAGAAACATCCTTCCAGCTGTTAGAGTCAATGAGAAAAGCCATGAGTCTTGTCAGGGCCTTTGCTACTTCACAGCATAAAAGTGTCACTTCATTAATTAGATGAGCGTGTTGCCACGCGACTCCAGTATGCTCACTCTTCATTGCTGATCTTTGTCAATTTGGGTAATAACACAGCAATTTAATAATCCCCCCTCACACATTAGTAACTGTTTTATGATGGAACTTCAGTTTCCTGGTGCACTTGATTAATCAGTCAGGGGAGGTCTTAAATAGATATATTAGGAGCTTAATTAAAAGGCAGACGGCAATGAAGTAAATGGAAAGGAAGACATAGTTCAAAGAAAACAAGTTCAAGTGATTATGTGATAAAATTAAATATGCTAAGTAATGAGTTTATTATATGATTCTTAGGCTAAAGGTAGACAAATAAACTCATGGAGGTGGGCATTAGAGAAATACTATGTTCTGGCTACACAGTTCCACCCAAGTGTTTTATTTACCAACTCCCACACCTCCCACCTGCCCAGTCCCTTCCTCCCACCACTGGCAGTGATTCAGTCACTCAGAGAGAGTCTCTGGAAGCCTGTGTGTGACACTTGGTGATAGTCTTCCCTGTGTTCCTTAGCAACAAGAACTGAGCTAGCTTTCTTTCAGGTGATGAAGAAACTCTGCAGGAGATTTAGAAGTAACCTGATTCCTCTCCTGTAGATTCTTAGGTCTTAACACCTGATACCTTAGAAACTTGTAGGCACACATGAAACAGAAAAAAATAATGTCTCCCTCTCTGGATACAGTGGTCAGTGAAGAACAGCACAGTGAAACAGAAAGTTGGTGCAAATTTTGGTTCTGGTTCTGGCTCAGCTACAGCAAATATCCCTTGGAATTAATCAGTTAATGAGCAGAGTGATTTTAGGCAACTGTTTTCATCTTTCTTTACTTTAATTTTCTTATAAGTCTCCTGGAACCCTTTCTACCTCCAGCACTCCTTACCTGCATGCCACAGCTTATCCTTGGCCTGCACCCACCTGCTTACTCCTCCTAAGAAGTGCGGTTGTAACTGCTTTAAACCCCTGACAAGAAATTGGTGGGGAATTGCACTTTTAAGTTGGGAAGTATTGGGGGGTACAGTTTTACTGATAAAATAAACCAGGGAATACATAAGGTAGTACCATCATGTCCCTAAGTTAAATAATACAAAGCTCTGAAGAGAGGGAGTGGGGTGAGGTGTCTGAGAGCTGACTATTACAGTAGCTAGATTTTTTTTTTTTAATCACACAGTACTAGGAGCGGTAAAGAAATATCAAAGAATCTTTTGAATCATTGGAGTAAATCAAACCTAAGGTCCATATTAACAGTCAAATTCTGTGAGACAGAATGGAAAATCTATCATTTTGGCTAATCTTAGCTCAATAATGACCAAGAAGGATACATTGCATATTTTGCTTGAAAGGAAGTGTTTACCCAAGTGTCAGTACATTTCCATGGCTCTTGACTTCTCTTTCCACTTTTACACTCTACTCCCTCAGAGTTCCTACATAGTAATTAAGTATACCTCATAAGTATACTTGTTATATATGATTTTAAAGACCTTCAGCTGGACAGAATTGGATTAATTAGAATCCTCAGTTTACGATAACCTATCAGTGATCCATGCATGATATTAATTTATCTTAATAATATAATAAATATTTAAGAATCGACCTTTTGACCCAATAATTAGAAATTTGGCAGTAAGTTTTATCTTTTTATATGATCTTCCCAATCCTTTCTGCATCCACCCCAAAATAAATACAACCCCAGATTTGGTCCTAATTATTCCTTTAATATTTAATGGTGTTAGAAATATATAGTATGCCTAAGCAATATATTATTTAGTTTCACTCGCTTTGAATTTTATAAAAGTAAAATATGCTGCTATGGTGGGATTCTTTTCATTAAACAAATAAGATTTATCTTGTCATAGTAAATACATGAGTTTGACTCACTTTACTGCCTTGTAAAATTCTTTTGTTTAAATATATTCTAGTTATTCATTCTCAAAAGATTGTTTCCAGGTTATTACTATTATGAACACTGATGATGTGGAAGTTTTTGTTCACATATTCTGGTGATTCTGTGCAATTATTTCCATTGGAAACAACTGAATTGCTGGATTATAAGATATATAACTATTCGACTTTCCAAGATATTATCTATTTTCTAAAGATGTTATGTCAGTGTACATCCTAACAACAACTTACAAGACATCCTCGTGATCTGCATACCCTTTCATGCCTTGTATCTGTGATAACTAAAATTTTTATCACTGGAACGACTAAGACATCTTAATGCATTATGATTTTATATTGCCTTTCCCACATCACTGATAAAATTGATATATTTACTGGCCAAACATGTCTTTTCTTTTGTGAAATGAAAACTTTCCCATTTTACTATTTCATTGTAGGGATTCTCAATCCACTAAAGACTTAGTGACTATGTCAGTTGAATGTGTAGCACATATATTCTTTTCTACTTGTTGCTTTTAAATTTTCTTTATATTGTCCTTTGATTATCAGATACTTTTATTTCAATATACACAAATTTATCTATTCTTTTATGGGTAGTAATTTTTGTATCTTCTTGAAGAAAGTTTCCTACCCCTATATCACCTTTATTATATAAGCATTTAACTTACGATTTCTGAGTCTTTAATGAAGTCATTTGTTTCGTATGGGATAAAGTAGATATCCAGTTTCTTACTTAATTGATTAAGAGAAGAAGCTTGAAAAGGAAGAAATAAAACTAATGAATTAGTAGATAATATGACTGTGCACATAGAAAACCAGAAAAATCAATAATTATTATAAATTGAATATTAAAATAGAGAACTGAGTAACATTAAAAGGAAAAATGTATAATTCTATTGTATTTCTATACATCATAAGCAAATAATAAGGTATAGTAAGTCACTCTGTAAAGTATTTAGGAAAATACCTAATCAAAGATATATAAGGTATGAGAGCAATATATATATGTGTGTGTGTGTGTGTGTGTGTATACATATATGTATGAATGTGTGTATATATAGATATATGTATGTGTGTATATATATATATATATATAAAATTGCACTGAGAGACATTCAAGAACTAAATAATTGAAGGGAATATTGTATTTGTGATTGCAACCTCTCATGTAAGTTTATCTCAAGTTGACCTGTAGACTTTATTCAACTCCAGTCAAAGTCCTAGCTAGACTTTGAAGGAAGTTGATTCTTAAATTCTCTTGGAAGTATAAATTACTAGTAGTAATCAGGATATATCTAAAGAAAGCCAATGGAAAAGACATATCTAGTCATGTATTAGTAGTTATGATGAAACTACAGTAATTTAAAAAGTGAATATTTATAAAATTTATGTGGAACCACAAAATCCTTTAATAGCTAAAGCAATCCTCAGAATAATATAGAAAAACTGGGAAACTAAACTTCTTAAATTCAAGCTATGCAACAGAGTGATTGTTATCAAAACAGAATGATATTAGAACAAAAACATACATGCAGGCCAATGTAATAAAATTGAGAGCCCAGAAATAAAACCAGACATGTATTATTAGTTAATTTAAGACAAAGGGTCTATGAGCATACTATGAGGAGGGAAAGTCACTTCAACAAAGGATGTTGGGAAAATTGGAAACATGCCTGCAAAATTATAATAATCACTTTTTAACACTATATAAGAAATGAATACAAAATGGATTAAAGACTTGGATATAAGAATGAAACTACTAAATACATTGAAGAAAACAGGAAATATGCTTCATAACATCAAATTCAGGTGGGAACTCAACACCAGCAACAAAGGAAACAAAAGTAAAATTAAATAAGCAGAACTAGAGCAAACTAAAAAATGTCTCTATAGCAAAAGAAACCTCTACTAAAACGAAAGACAACATAATTATTGGGACAAGATATTTACACATCATACATCAGACAAGGTGTTAATCTCCAAAATATACAGAGCTCATTAACATAACAACAACAACAAAAACTCACTAAAAAAAAGCAAGAGAAATCTGAATAGACACGTCTCCAGAGAAGATACACAGATGGCCTACAGATATATGTAACGTTGTGCTATATCACTTTCATTGGGGAAACGCAAGCAAAAACCACAATGATCTATCACCTTACCTGTGAGAATGGCCCGTATCAGAAAGACTAGGAACAGGTATTGAGGATGTGGAGCAAAAGGAACTCTCTTACACTGCTAATGGGATGTAAATTAGTGGAAGTTATATGGAACACAGTACAGAGATTCCTTAAAAAATAAAAATGGAGCTGCATTTAATCCATCAATACTGCTTAGTATGTATCCGAAGAACACAAAAACGCTAACCAGGAAATATACATGTATCCCTGTGTTCATAGTAGCACAATACAGAAAACCAAGACATGGAAACAGCCAAAATATCTACGGACAGATTAGTGGATAAAGAAGTTGCAGTATTTATGCTCAATGGAATTCTGCTCAGCTATTTAAAAAGCTGAAATTTTACCTTTTTCAACAACTCAGTTGGAACTTGAAGTGATTCTGCTAACCCAGAAAGAATAAAGGAAAGTACTGGAATGGTTTCACTCTCATGTGTAATATGAGAGCATGTGTAATAAAAGAAGCAAAATGAATGAATTAATAAAACAATAAAACTTACAGGATGACTGTGGCTATGAGGATGAGAAAAGGGGTGCGAAGGTGAGAGCGAGCCTGGAGTTGAAAGTAAAAATGATAGTGATGACAGACATTAGAGTTCTGATGCTGGGTTTTGTGTGATAAACAAATGGACTGAGGTGTGAATCAGTTATCTTGAAATCGAAAAATAGAAGAAAGTTTATATTATTGCTGAATAGTCAGAGTAGAATAGACCCCCACACATGGAATTTCAAAGTATGATATAAGCAGTATAGCAGATCACTGTGAAAAGGAGGGATTATTATAAAAGTGAACTGGAAACAGTATTACAATGTCTATAGATACTAGTTTAATGCCACTTATATTGATATTTATTAAAATGGTGCTTCAAAGGTCTTAGGGTTGTCTTCATTAAAAACAAGCTCCTACCAGTTTTTCTTATTGAGAGTCTGAAAGTCACAAAAGAGTCTGGATTAAGATCTCTAAGGGATATGCTTAACTAACAAATGTAGGGAAGTAGGGATTTCCCTTTCAAGAAGGATAAGACTGGTTACCTGAAAGTTTTGCACTGGTGAATGTAGATGCAATTTGAAATTTAAGTTGAATTCCAGGAGGTAAAATGAGGAAACTGAGCACTAAATCCAGCAACTTAAAAAAAAAGTTGTTTTAAAGGATTCAGAATGTTTAGCTTACATGAATGAAGCACTCAGCAGTCATATATTTTAGTCAACTTTTGCTCCACAGTGTTTAATAAAGCCATGACTCATTTCCTTGGGTCCATATTTCAGTGCATTTCCAAGATAATATTTGTCACTGACATAATGCGTCTCTCTTTACCCATGAGCCTTAACTTCCTATAGTCTTACTATCTAAGAGGCTGTGTTCATTAGTTCATTTCAGTCCATAATGTTCTCTAGTAGAAGTTTGCATATTGTCTATGGAAACATTCACTTAACCATTCCTCCCCCTGCTCAGTGATATTTCTTCAATTGTGATCTCAAGGTTTCCCAGGCAGTAGTCAGTGATAACAATTATTCATAAATTTTCTCTTTGTTTTACATATAATCTGTAATCTTTTGATTCATTGTACTCTGTATTCCACTTCCCAATGTATTACCAGTCTTCTGCTCTCAGATGAATGTTTTGTCTCATGTCTGTTGACTTAAATAATCCTCTTGAACATGAAGTTCATATCATTACTAAGATTCTGATTCATTGTATTAGTTATAGATGTAATTTCTTTTCATTGCCATCCTACTTTTTAGTATAATTTTTATCTCATTCCCTAGAAGCATGGTGAAAGCATCCTAACTAGCACTAATTCAGGTTTTGTCTTTCCCAACAGACTGATGGATAGTGCTATTATAAGCCTTTTCAGAAAATGTACAGCTTTGGGGAAGCAAAACATACACATTAAATCATTAAAGAACAATCCCAGATTAGCACATGACTTCATCCACATCTAGGCCAATTCAAATCCACTCCATTTTTCAACTGTCTTGCTGAATCTACCTCTTATGGGAAGTCATTTATTTCCTAGTTCACAGTAAATATTATAGCTTTCTCTGTTTAGGAAATATGGAAGTATATTCCCATATCAGGTGGGAACTTAGAATAGATTTATCTTTGAAATTCTTTTTCCTTTGTTGGTATTCCATTAGCCATCCATGCTGCTTTGACTCAATTGACAGTGAACATTAGGTTGCAGAAATTATGACTTGTTTCTTCTATTAGCTATTTGAGAATAATCCTCTCACTCTTTACAGTCTTCTCTGTATCAGCCAGGGTCTGGGGATAAAGCAGATGGTACATTCAAACTGGGATAATCTGATCAAATTTAGTAAAGGGACTTTTTACAACCTCTATGGAATAATGTAGGATTCTGAGACTGGTAATTGTAGAATTGATTCCTGATTTACTCTAGAAGAGTGAGCAGTCATCCTAAATTAGAAGCAGCAAAAGCTTTGTGGAGCATGCTGGCTAATCTTTGTTCAAGGGAAACATCTAAGAGTAATGTCCCTCTAAGGAGAGTAGTGGAGGAATTAGTACACTAACCACATATGCCTCCTTCACTCTGTACTCTTGGCAGTACTCCCCACTAAAAAATCCAAAACAAAGGATATGCAAAAAGAAAAGAGAGCCCATTGTTCCAGTCTATGTAGATAGTCTCCCAAGGTACCAATCAAAGTAAAGAGTAGAGAATAGATCTGCTGGGACAAAAGAAGACACATTTTTGGAATCTCAAGTCATTTACATGCAAAATGTAGCCAATCAAGATGGAATCAATTCATAACATTATAGTTTTAAGATATGCAACATTGTAAATATCCATCTGTGCAGACTTAAGTAAAAAGCTTTAATCTAAAAAGAAACACAGTCTGAAGTACAGTTTTAATATCCTAAAATGAATATAACATAATGTAAACAAAAATAAAATTATTTTACGAAATAGCAGAGCACTAAAATTGGAATTAAATTAAAACTGGAATTAAATTAGAACTGATTATCTGAAAAATATCTGGAATGCCCCTCTCCAAGTATTTGGAAAATGGATCATCTTTTGGTTGAAGAACTATCAGTAGAGAAATTAGAAAGCATTTTGTTCTTGAGTGAAAAGTGAAAACACATGACAAAACCTGCAGGATGCATATAAAACAGTATTTAGAGGAAAATTTTTAGTATTACAACTGTGTCAGAGAAATTGAAAATTTTCAACCTAATGATCTCAGGTTCTTCATTTTAAAAAAATGATAAAGTTGCAGAGAAAGGAAATAAAGGTCCGAGCAAAAAATAATGTAATAGAAAACATCTAAACATTATTGCAAAACAATGAAACTTAAATTTGATTATTTGAGAAGACTAATAAAAACAGTAACTCTTGCCAGAGTGATTGGAAAATGAGAGGACATACAGGTTGTCAATACTAATTAGAATGAGAAAGATAACATTACTATTCATTGTTGACATATTCAGAAAATACTAAAGGAATATTATGAAAATATATGCCAATACATTTTACAGCTTACACAAAACAACAAATGCCAGGAATGATACAAACTAGAAAAGCTGACTCAAGCATAAATGGATAACGAGGTAAATCTTCACGTACCAAACAAATTGAATTTATAGTTAAAAATCTTTTCAAAAGTTTTAGACACGGAACCAGATAGTTTCACTGAGGAATTCTATCAGACATTAAAGAAATAAATAATACAGAATCTATAGAACCGTCTTTCAGAAAAAAAATTAAAAGGAAAAATGATTCCTAATTTATTCTGTGAAGCCATTCCCTTCTGACACCTAATCCAGAAGTAGTCAAAAAGTATATACAGGATAAAACAAAAGTGCTTATCAACATATTTCATAAACATAAATGCTTAACAAAATTTCAGCAAATCAGACTCAACGATGCATAAAACGGATAATGCATTATGTCTGAATGGAATTTATCTCAGGAATGCAAATTGCTTTAACATTTGAAAATCAATTGATCTAGCCACTATGTGAAAATTTAAAGAGCAGAACCATACGATTATGGTTTATATAAAGCATTTAGCAAAATCCAATATCCTTTGAAGATAAAATTCTCAACAACTAGTTATAGAAGTTCTGCAACTTGAAAAGTATTTTTTTTAAAATAACCTACAGTTAACATGTACTTAGTGGTGAAAGATTAAATGCTTTCCCTCTAGATTCAGAAACAAGCAAGGTTTTAGATAAACCTCAGATAACAGTGGCTGTCATGTGCAGCACTGACCATGAAGAAATTCCTCAAATGTTCCCTTTAGGTTTAAAATAGGATAGATCATCTTTGCTTATAAAAATAGATTCAGTCCTTTTTAGTATCTGTGGGTCCTATGTTCTGCAATTTCAGTGGTGACTCTTGCTCCTCAATCGCATCAAGTCCTCGATTTAATATCCTTTCCTACCTCCTTTCCTCTCTCTCTCTATGAAGAGAAACACCATGGAACCCGCTTAACCTTTCAGAGTTTACTATTTCTCTGCTCCTATTTGTAGAAGTGGGGAAAATCCCTCAATACGTTTGTCGTCTGTAGTCACTGATAACTTTTTCTCCTCACTCATAGCTTCTTTGTTCTACTTCAGTCAGGACTTTATGCCAGTACCTAATTAAAAGTCCCATTCAAAGGTTACTAACAAAGTTTATTTTGCCAATTCAGTGTTCATTTTCAGGCTCTCTTCCTTTTTCTGTGACAAGCATTTGACACATTTGCTTGTGCTCTACTTCTCCTTTGTTTCTAAGACTGCACGCGGGTCTGGTTTTCGTGCTACCATCCTGGCTGGCCTTCCCTGACTTCTCTGCTGGTTCCTCTCCCTCTTCCTGACCGTTTAGTGTTGCAATGCTCTCAGGTCTTTGTCTCTTTAAGAATACTCACTCTCTATATGAGTTTATCTAATCCCATGGCTTTAAATACCACCTATATCACAAACCCTAGGTTGCTCCTCAGCTCCAGATGCGAGCATCTTGTTTTCTACTAGATAGCCACTTGGATGTCTGATAGGAATCTCAGATTCAATATGTCATATGTCAGAAACAGACCTTTGAATTGTCAACCACAACCCTCATCCCATTTGCTTTTACTTTATTAATTCCATTTATTAAATGACAATAACATTCACACTGTAAATATACCTTAAAACCCTTATGGTATTTCTCATGATATTTCTCTTTGCTTCACACATGTAACCCAACCACAAATCCTGTCAGTCCACCTTCACAATATAATCAAAATCTTAACTACTTCACATTAGTTCCAGAGCTGTAGCTCTAAATATAGACAGCAGCACATCTCTTCTTTTTTCACTTCCATTCTCTTAAAGTCAATACTTGTTGGTAGTTATCATAGAATACAAAAATTTGAAGAGCAATATACAACCTTATGTTCATTGTAGCATTATTTACAATAGCCAAGATAAAGGAATAATGAAAGTGTCTATCAATGGATGAAAGGATAAAGACTATGTGGTGTAAATACACAATGGAATACTACTCAGCTATAAAAAAGAAAAGATGACATCTTGCTATTTGCAACAGTATGGATGAGTCTTGAGGGAATTAACGCTCAGTGAAATAAATTAGAGAAAGACACTGAATGAACTCACTCATATGTAGAAAATAAAGTAACAAATCAAGTGAACAAATAAAACAAAATCAGTTCTTCCACTCTGATAATAGAATGGTGGTTACCAGAGGAGAAGGTTTATGGAATGGGTAAAACAGATAAATGGAGTCAATTGTATGGTGATAGATGGAAACTAGACTTTTAGTGGTAGTCATTATGTAGTACATACAATTGTCAAAGTACAAAGTTGTATGCCTAAACTTATGCAATGTTATAACTAATGTTACCTCAATAAAAAAGTCAAAACTTCACTTAACAGCTGATCTGATCTTACTGCAGCCCAAATCTAATGGTATTCAGACGAAAATTCACACATCTGTCTATTACCATCAACCTCTTATGTCTTATCTTCTACTTCTTTCTCTTCTCTCATTTTGTTATAACACTGGTCTTTTTCTATGTATTGAATGCACCAAAATCCCCCATTTTTCCTGCCTTGAATACATCTCTTCCTCTGCCTGGACCATTTTCTATCCAGACACCTGTGTGACTTACTCCTGCAGCTCACTCACATCTCTGCTTATGTGCCACTTGCCCTGAGAGACTATCCCTGATCATACCATTGAAAAGAGCTCTTCTTTCTCCTATTGTCACTTTCTATTTCCATGTCCTGATTTATCTTAAGAATTTAAAGCACATTAAATTATGAATTTATTTTCTTATGTGCTTACAATCTTTCTCTCTAAATAGAGGTATAAGTCCATGAGAGCTGGTTTTTCTCCTATCTCACTCATCAAGGGTCTAGAACAATGTCCAACCCAGAGTCAATACTAATATTTGTTCTAAGAATGAAATATGGAAGAAAATATTGTATCACATCACAGCAACATTTTTCAGTAAACCCTGCTTTGAGATTTAGTTATTCCCTTTTTATATAGCCTTTTGTTAAATCCATTCTAGATAAAAAATAGGGAATTTCAATAAAATAAAAGACATCCCAAAGCAAGTTTAGAATTAAATATTAAAAGCATCAGTCATAATAATGCCCTGTGTTTCAATAACAATGGTTTCTTAGTACTTTCTTATATACTACCTCCATTTAAGCCTTATAACAATCCTTTATTAATATTTGCATTTTGCATATGACAAAAAGAAAACACTATAGAGCTAAGGGACTTAAACAAGTTTGCGCCACTAAGAAATGACTGAGATAAAATTGGAAGTTATATTTCTAAAGATTGTGTTCATTGTATCACCCTCCCGGTGCTAACCTGAATCCTCTCTATTCTGTGCCAGGTTCAACATCAAAGAAATAATTAAGAAAATTTAATTCCAGGGCTTACATTATAAAAAGATACGTTATCATTAAAAGCCAATCTCTAATTTGGAAAAGACTTTTTCTGATTCTGAATTTTAAGAATGAGCAAGGAGAGGAGTTAGCCCTGCAAACACAATCCACAGTTAGGAGCAGGGGTTGCAGTATGTGTGTCAAGTGGAAAAGACCCAGGGAGGAGCATGTGTGGATCCTCCCTGGGAAATGAAGAGCAGGTAGGTCGAGTCAAATAATTTCATACAGAGTAAATGCAGTAAATTTGTAGCTAATAGGCTGTTTTCAAACAGTCTCAGTGTTTTAGTTTACGATTTTCATTTTGTTTTTGTTTTCATTTATTTTGTATTAGTGTGGTAGGAATAGTTTGACTTTTATTTTAAATTAGTTTTAGATACTTTATAATCAAAAGATTCACATAAGGGTGAGTTTCTCAACTTCTTTTTGAAAATTAGATGAAAGTTAATTTTCTATCATGGCTTGTAAAATTATGAGAGCCAGTAACATGGAATAGCACCTACCTCTTTATCTGATTATAAGTTCTACTTTTCTGCTTTCTTCATTTACATTATTTGCCACTGGACATATTTGAGTTTGTGACCTTTGTAAATATTTGAGTTGATACCAATATGAAACAGACATGAGGAACCAGATGATCATCAGTGAAGGAGGTAGTAAACATAGACTGTGGAAACTTCGTTTCCCAAACTGAATATAATTTATTGGGGGAGAGACAGACAACCTCTTTGAAAAAATGTGTTCACATTATAATGTGCTTATCTAAACTAGATAAGTAGCCAAAAGTACAACTCTACTAATAGAGTTGATTCTTCAACTTAATCTGCTGCTGTGATATCAGAGCTGAGAGGGTTTTTGTTTGTTTGTTTGTTTGTTTGTTTGTTTAAGGCTAGGCACAGGCAGGAATGAAGGCAAGTAGACAGGCAGGAAGTGAGAGGAGGAAGCAGCATTTCGTTTTATTTTTATTTAGCTGTACACATTGGTTGTTCCCCCTAGCCCAGGGATGTGAACCCTGATCCTTGGGATGTTTGTGAACTGCACTTGACTGGAGGTGGAAGACCTAACCACTACCCCACCCAGTCTCTCAAGAGCATTTATTTTAAATGTTTTCCCTTAAATGTCCTTAAATGTAGCTTCTCATAAAATGTAGGAAGATTTTCAGAGGAATAAAATAATACATCATTTATGAAGGATGGTATGCACTACTCAAAATAACGATCAATCATTTCTAGCAAATTCATGAAATGGGGTATAAGAGAGAGAACTGAGGAGACCATTGGACATTTTTAGAAGAGATAGTACTGGGTAGAGTGAGCTTGTGAAAGTCCTTGTGCTGCTGGGAACAACACCTAGGCATCAGGGCTGTAAAGGAGGAAGAATGGTCTTTGCAATCGATGAGGTTTTCTGTTCAGCTCCCCACAAGAGAAAAGTTTGGGAGCACAGTCTTTCCTCCACTGCTAGAGAAAAAACCTGACTTCTGTGATGGGTGCATTTAGAAGACCTGTAACAAGCTCAATTCAGCTTCTTCATTTCTCATTTCTGTCTGGCCTCCAGAGAAAATGTGTTTTGGTATGATTCCCATCACGTGATAAGTTTACAAATACAGACCTGCCATACAGACCCTGCCTCAAAAGACAAAGCCTTGTCACGCTCTGTGACTCAGTTGGCTAAGGCCAGACTATGAATACTGTGTACCTGGATTGGAGACCCAAGACTATGGTTCCCAGGGGA